>JARFIX010000250.1:0-216846 GCA_036346125.1 Lycocerus yunnanus
TTTACCACGTTTTCCCATCGTTACCCTAAGGTAGTTGGGCTTAATTATAACTGGTAACCTTATTGTATCTACAGCGTCTGGAGCTTCCTGAATCATTGCGATCATTTCTGTATCTACCTTATTTCCAATGTCTGTTTCCTGAGAATGTCTGCGCGACATCTAACCATCATTATTTTGATGTCGTTTCGTCCACCAAACACTTGTTCGTCCACAATAACGTTAGTGTTAACAACTCCGGTGTCGGTGACTTCTGCTTCTTTGGATTTGGTTGTACCCATCTTACCAGTTAAATTTTTGAATAGTTACTTGATTGCACAAACCATTTATCTTTGTTCAACTTGTTTTGGACACAATTTTGTAGAATTTCTCCACGAAGTTGCAAGTTGTCACGGTCGCCATATGGTACTTTCATTTTTACTTGTTTACTTGTTGTCATATAGTACTTTTATTGAAATCATCATTTAGTAAAACACTACTTGAACTTTTAACTAACACTTTATTTTTATTTACGTAATATTGAATTGTTCTCCTGCAAGAGCAACGACGTTACTCTGCAGGAGCACCGACATGTGTTATTCTTATGTCACTGATTATTGTTCGACATATTTATACTAAATCTTAACCTAGACAATTATTACTAACCTACTTAGTTATGCGGAATAAGCTTACCTATGAGGAAGCTTATTATTTGCTTACTATGCTTACTATGCTTATTATGCTTCCTATGTTTATTATTTATTTACTACCTACTTATAACTAGAACACACTACACGGTTATGATTGGTTAAAAATGTTTCTTAAGCGACATGAAGATCTTAGCGTACGAAAATCGGAGGGTGTTTCATTGGCTCGATGTCAAGGAATGAACCAGGCAGAAGTTTCATCGTACTTTGATCTCCTTAATCAAACGCTAAGTGTAAATAATCTAATGGACAAACCTGGACACATATTTAACATGGACGAGACCGGTCTACAACTAAATAATAAACCCGGTTTTGTCATCGCTGAAAAGGATCGAAAAATATAGCATCTATTACATCATCAGAAAAGGAGAAACTATTACCGTCATATCTTGTTGTAATGCCGAAGGAAACTTTCTACCACCTGTATGCATATTCAAAGGCAAAAATAAAAAAGCTGAGTTTGAAGATGGGATGCCACCCGGTTCCACTGTTTATATGAACCAGAAGTCAGCTTACATTAATACTGACTTGTTTTTAAAATGGTTAAAGATCCATTTTGTGCCTAGGAAACCTAATGGTAAAGTTATTTTGATTCTTGATGGGCACTCAACCCATTGCAACTCTGTTGAAATGCTGGAATTTGCAGATCAACATGAAATAATACTATTCTGTCTTCCCAGCCATACCACTCAGTTTCTTCAACCTTTAGATAGAGCGTTTTTTAAAAGTTTCAAATCTAATTATGGCAAGGTGTGCAATACGTTTATTAGAGCAAACCCAGCAAGAAAAATTAATAGATTGGTTTTTGGCAACCTATTGTCAGGTGCTTGGTCAAAATCTGCAACAGTAGAGAATGGAGTTTCGGGATTTCGTGCAACAGGAATTTACCCATTCAATCCAAATGCAATACCCGATTATGCATTTCTAGGTGAAGAAGAAAGTGGTGAATTGTGTACTACTGAAGTAAATAATGCTATCCAAGACCCAAACCCTAATCTTATGGACGGTTCAGAAATTACCAGCAATAAAACAACTCCACAAAAAGAGACACCAGGTAAAGTGCTGGATAAAATAAACCCAGTGCCTAGTACATCTGCTGCAGTTCAAAACATACGAAAACGCAGTAAACAAATTGCAACCATTTTAACATCTCCTGAAAATATAGTGAAGCGAAAAGTATTGAACTAAAAAAGCAAAAGCATCTGTAGCAAGGAATAGTAAATTCGGTAAAATCCAAAAAGTCTAAGAAAAACTTAATATACGATTCATCGTCGGATGAATCAGAACAGTTTAAACCGCAAGATTCTGAAGATTCTAACTTAGAAGAGGAAAATGAAACGGAGTGTGCAGGATGTGAGAGCAGTATTGTAATACATCAAAGCATGACGATTGGCTCCAATGTATTCATTGTAAAATTGGTTTCATGAAGGTTGCTCCAAGTATTTGAGTTTATGTGATCGCTGTGGTCAAGTTTTAAGCAAGAAACGAAAGTAATTTAATTTCTGGAGGAATTCTTAGAAAGAAACACCAGACGGATCATCTCACCCATATCTATGGGTTAGATAGCTCAGCTCTTCAAAATCTTTTTTTTTTATAACAAGTTTAAGTAGTTCTTTTCATTTTATATTTTCACATTTTATAAGTAGTAATGTCTATAACAACATTATAATTTTTTATTTTTTTATGTAATAAAGTTTTGTTTAAAATGAATTTAAAAACATGGGTCATCACTCCTGATTTACCCTAAACTACGGTTTAATTAGTAATTTAGACGTATCGTACTATAAATTATTAATTTGAATGTAATAATCGAGTGAAATACTTAAACGCACTTAAATTATGAAATTAAGTAATTTATACAAAACAAATAAAATCATATTTTTTATTCATGTTATAAAATGTTGTCATCGTACTTGCTAAATTTTGCACTGGTCGTTGCTTCAAACTCAATAATATTGCAAAACATAATGGAGATTCCAAAAGCAAAAGTTTGTGTGTCTAAAATTATTTCAGAAATATTTCCCTAACCTTAGGTATTTTTTAACACCTTAAGGAATTCTTAGCGCTTGGTGAAAACCAAATTTGACATAAAAGTTTCTTATCTCAAAGTTAGGGAACTCTTAACGTTAGAAATTGGTTGGTGAAAACGAGCAATAATCTCCTACAGAAGAGTGTTTATTTTGTTTGAATTTATTAAATTCACTTGTAGTTTTTTACATTTGTATTTTAATAAATTATAAAATTAAACAAAGAAAATGAAACATAATAAAATAAAAACAACATTAAAGTTTTGGTAAACTAATTTTGTAAGTGGTGTTCATGCATACTACTTATTTCACTTAAATTATCTGCAAAGCAGCTCTTTTTCAGATACAAAGAGTAAACTGCTGAAATTTGATTATTTTTAAAATTTAAACCTTTTGAAAGTGCTAATAAGAATTGTACATACATCGTAACTTTGTTTAAATAAAGTGCATGGTAGATTTATAGCGGTGATTTTAAATTATGTTGCATCTATGCAACTAGGGGCAATAAAGGATTTAACGCATTAATGCTAACTAACAAGAAACTTGCACTACTTATGGAACTTGAAATTGTGGGTACGTAAGTATTAGAGGTCCCCATCGATATCTTTTACAATAAGGGAGTACGGTTGGTGAATTACAAATAAATGAAAGACACAATTACCAAAGGCAAATAGAAAAATTGAGTAAAGGGAAAACCTATTATACAAATGTAATCACATATCAAAAGTGCCAGCAAAATTTTTCCACTAACAAAATATCCTAGTACCAAGACGTCCCAAGGAAAAATATACAGGGACAAAAATTGTCAGTAAAGGTTTAGCATACCACCACTTTCTGAATTCGAAACGCAAATAACTACTACGATAACGATATTAACTATTTGTATAAAGGTTAAGTACTTTCGTTGTTCATCTTTTATTCACTCAGTAGGTGCTCGATAATTTATTTAACTCGTATTTGGTTAAATCAATATTTTGTGTTTAGAAAAATGAACGAGAACGCATTATGAGTTGTAGTTCTAATAAGAATATTAATATATTATGCACACTACATAATGTAATTGGGATATTATGTAGATATCCCAATCAACATTAAAATGGTTTTAATGTTATTCAAACTAAATGTTATATTTTTGTTAAAAATATTCATATCAATAATAATTTACACAGCTTATAATTACATTCTGTTATCACTATCACTTTTGTAGTAACGATTACATATTCTAAATAAAATTAAATATATAGGTATTAAATTTAAAAATTTCACACTATATTAAGAAGCGATGTTTAAAAAATATTTATATATTTTACACCAACAATTTTAATGATTATACTATGGAAAAATTATATGATTCGAATTTAAGAATACTTATCCACAAGAACTTGTGAAAAAGATTTAAAACGGAAGAAATTTATAAGACCGGCTTAATGAAAAAAATTGCTAGTAAAGGGAGGTGCTACAATATTATAATTACACAGAGTTGGTCAAAAATATGGTGCGATATAAAAATTATACTACGTCTAGTCCAAAATATCTTACCATGTACTCTTTTCCTAATAGTAAAATATCTTAATTTTATAAATAAAGATAGTGGCTTTTTAGGATTGAAATTATGGCTGTAATGAGGAAGAGACACTACTTTTACCTATTTTTAATAACTTCGTTGACAGATTAACAGAAGGAGGATTTTTATTTAAAGAATTATTTATAACTAATAATTTTAATGTTTGTTTGCTCTTTGATTAAGTCGATTAGCTATTTCTTTATTTGTATTTTTAATTGAAATTACAGTAGGTACCTATTTAGTAATTGTTTAATAATTATAAATTATAGTTTTGTTATTATACTCATGTAACAACGAAGTTAGATTAGAACAAATAAATCAGTCTTTTTTATATTTAGGGCATACTTTTTTTGTAGTATTTGATGTTATGTCATCATCCTGAAAAGCTAAAACTTTCAAGTTAAAAAGTCCCGGTAATATTGTCTTCTCTTTATCCCTTCTATGACAAAAATTCCTCAGTATTGGAGAAAACCTAAAGGAAAACATAAACAAATGGACACAACATCTGGACAGAATGAGACAAGAAAGAATACCAGCACAAGTCAGAAGATATAAGCCAGAGGGGAAAAGAAATGTCGGACGACCTAGAAAGAGATGGGCACCGTGACAGGCCTTAGAGCCTAATGCGTAAAAGTGTAGAAGAAGGAGAAGAAATGTAGTAAATATGTATACTCCCGGGAAAGACAAGCTATAGGTACTGAATATTATGAGTATAGAAAAAAGAGTTATTTATAGAACCATTATTTACATTTTTTAATGAAGCTTAAAAGATTACCTAAATATTTAAACATTAAATTGCAATATGGGAATAAAGTCCACGAGTACTCTACCAAAAGTGGATGGAATTTCATTATACCAAAATTAAAAAAAAAATAACTGAAAGGTCAATATTTTTTTAGGGCGGAACAAATTGATAAAAATTTACCTTTAAATATTAAAAATTGTAAAAATTTAAATGAAATGAAAAGACTTTTAGCACATGTTGACCAAATTAATTACTTATAAAGATTTTTATAAAATTTGTATACAATTTACAATATTTTTAATATAAATTTTCGTTAGATTTATCATCTGCACATCGCAATATATTAAGTTTAATAAAGGAAACATTAATTAAAATATAAATAGTACATCATCTTGTTCGTGCTTCCCTGATCCCGCACCTCTTTCATCAGGCATGTTTATAACATCAGGCTATACTTTTTAAATAAACTAACACGATTTAAATAGTAATAGAACAATTTAGTATGCAGTACTTACTACCATTTATTAAAAATTTTTATTTTTGTCGATGTTACTATTGTAAAATCTATTATGTAAAATGTAATATTTGTCTGTAGGTTCTTTGAACTCTCTTAGTCCGTTTCACAAATCCGAACCAAATTTTGCACAGTTACCCCTTAGGATCCTGCAGGCTTTTTCACGTATAAAATAGGGATCGGTACAACAAAAATTTTGAAAAGAGAATCACAGCGAAGAATTGCGGACACAAATGAATGGGTTAACAAGATTCCGATTGCCAAAACCTGTAGTAGATATTTAAAAAAGTATATTCTATAAACAAAAAGTATTTCTTTCACTAAATTTATATCATTTCGTTTTAGGTAACATTGCATAATATGATCAAAGAGCTTTCCGGAGCTTGTATTTTGTATTAAAAAAGTAAAGATTCATAGTGCAGTAACTTGGAATCAACGTTAAAGCAACGGTAACGCAAACTTTTTTTGAAGATTATGGTAAGATCCCTTTCCTAATAAAGTTTTTCAAGTTTATACAGAACAGTAACGGAAGCACAAGGTAATGGTCTAGAAGTTAACAAACAACAAACAAAATATTTATATGCCTTCGAATGACAAACATTAGAGCGGAACAAACGTTCACCGTAGGTTAAATGGAATGGAAATGTTTTAAACCCACGAGTTAGACCTTTTTAATTATTTAAATATAATAACAAAAATGAAATAAAGTCAAGCATAGAAGCTACTTTTGCATCAAGACAATTTTTAGGAATTTTAATTATTTTTAATGTACAGTAAATATATATGATTTCTAGATTTTTCTATTCCTTTCTTCTAAGTTATACGAATTTTTGACATTTTGAAAATTTATTGACCAACTATAAGATATAAATCAAGTTGGTTTAAACATCGGATTTTTTTCTTATTCAACCAACAACTTACTATAAGACGAAAACATTGTAAAAATTTCTGTTGGAAGATTTAATTTGCAGTGAAGAGTATAGTTTGAAGTGGTAACACACTTTGTATATTACAGTGCTTTGCTTGTATAAAAGTTCATAAATAAAAAGGTCTAATTACAAATCACACAAGGAATTGAAAAAAAATATTATACATAATGGGTCTTATGAATAAAAATGAGTTTATACGTACTCCAAGTACAAACTTGAGAGTATGAGCAAGAAGTATTAGTTTATACTGCAAACTGTATGAATAAAAAGAGCATGTAGTTTATACTGCAATTTTTGAAGTTGATACTTCAAATGATATGAAAAAAAAATAGCGAGTAAATACTTACCTTGAGTAATTACTCTTATATACATATTTAGTAAGTATAATCTCACGTGTGGTAAGAATAAAAGGTAGTTAGTGCTCATTACAACCGAGTAATTACTCGCGATTTGTTGAGTCTGGTTGTTAGCAAACTCATGCAGTATTATGACTCAATTTATTCCTAATTTAAGAGAAAAAAAAGTGTATAAATGTAGAAAAATTAGTTGTGATAGTCATTACAAGGTTTTGAACAGATTTAGTAAAGAAAACGTTGAATAGCTAGCCAATTATTTCTTGGGCGAAGATACAGGAGAACGTAGAGGTGGTGCAATATCCAAACTTGATAAAATGAAAATATTTTTGAGATATATAATATTTTTGAGAAAATTATAGGAAAATACTCAAAATTCTTACGAATTCTATTTAGCATTCGTTACTTTAGTAATTTGCTCTTCACTATCACTGATAAATAAGAGCACAACTTGATATGAGCAGAAATGCAATACGAATAAAACCGCGTCACGCATTTCAAATGTTGCATCTTTTAATCAGGTATATAAGAGTATTTACTCCATATACAACACAAATACTCGGAAACACATCAAGCATTTTTATTCATACAGTTTGCAGTATAAACTAATACTTCTTGCTCATACTCTCACGTTTGTACTCGGAGTATAAACTCATTTTTATTCATAAGAACATTGGGTCTTATGAATAGAATAAGAACATGCTCATTTTTATTCATAAGACCCAATAACAATCATGAAGGCAGAATTTGTTTTTTTTTAGAAACATAAGCATACATTTTCTCCTAAGTAGATACTGATGTCGAAATATCCTAATGAAGCACTATCAGAGTAAATGCTGATGATGTTACGTTTATTAATTGCTTTAATAGATGTATTGCGTGCACGAAACTAAATGTTTTGATGTGTTTGATATGAAAAGCATTACAATCTCCATTCATTCATATAAAAAAGTGTTAAGCAGTGAACATTATTCAAATTTGTACAAAAATTAGATATATCATGATTGTTAAAATATTAATATATTATTCTATAATATTCTTCACAATTGCATATAATAAATTTGAACTGCTAAATTTTTCAATTTCTCAAAAATGCATTTCCAAAATATCCAAACAGTTTTTTGAAGATAACACCGATATTCATGTACTGGTTGATCCAGACTTACAAGCAAATTTTATAAATACTTTACCCCATCCAGTGTTGGTAACAACAACAGACAAATTGTATAATTCAAGTTCAAGCTTTAGTAACAATTACATCGTGTATATCCAAGACGATGTAAATTTAAATGCAACTTTCAATGAATTTATAAATAGCCAGATTTGGAACCCAAGGCATAGTCCAAGATGGAGCTACCTGATAATAACTCATTATGTGCAAGAAGTTACAAGTGTTTTCAAAATGCTATGGCAATATCATATAAACAATGTAATTCTTATGGTGATAAATCAAGATTTGGAAAGATCCCCAAATATCTATTTCTGGCTACCATTTGCATCAAAAAATGAATGCGGTCAAAAGTATAATATTGATCATTGTTTATGTTGCAGTTCTAAAAAAATCACTGGGATTTTAGAGAATAAATCTCACAATTTCACTAACTGTATAATTCAGTATTTTGATTATGCCAATACCGATGATATAAACGATTTAATTAGCGGTTACCCTATTTCTGCGCTCTCTTTCAATTTTGTTAAAATAATTGGTGAAAAAATGCAGGCAACCATATCGTTTGACGAATTTGCTTATGAAGATTTTTTAACCAACAATTCGTCCGGTAATATTTTAATTTTTGCTCACTGTTCAAGAGACTTAGAAAGTTATGAAGATTACGACTTTAGCAAAACAATTTATTACGATACATCAGCATGGCTAGTTCCTCGGCCCGATCCTATTTCAAATTTTAGATTGATATTTTTTGTATTTGAAAAAAGAAATATGGATGGTCATTATAATTTGCATCGTTATGACAGGAATAACTTGGAATTTACTTGCAAGACACTTAAATGAGGACAAAATATACAAGCAATTTTCAAGGTGTATTTTAAGTGCTTATTCATTAGCCTTTTCAATTGGTATCAACCCGCTTCCTAAATCTAGTCGGTTAAGAATTGTAGTGATATTATATCTTGCTTTTATAATGCAGATAGATAATGCATTTCTAAGCAAATTGAGTAGTATTCTTTTAAGACCTTTATATGAACCACCAATTGATACAATGCAAAAACTTTTAGATTCTAAATTAAAAATTTGTGTTTTATCTGAAGATATAGAACAGTTAAACGAAAAAGCAGCCATTGACAATAGCAGCACATTACAACAGCTTGTCAGTAAATTAGCAGTATTGGATAACGAAAATATTACCGAGTTAGCAAATTTTGTCAAACTATATAAGAATTGCAGTGTTGCCATTCCGATGAATCTGGTCATGGAATTTGTACCCTATGAAATAACAAAAGATGTTGACTTTATTATAAACAATACTAGAATTTTAAGATTTGAACTTTTAATTGCTATAAATAAAGGTAATTATTTTTTACCAGTATTGAATACATTCGTTGACAGAATTACTGAAAGTGGTATTCTACATGCAAAATTTACTGGTTTAATACATAATTTTAAAAATAATGAGAAGGATAATAGTTTCTCAAAAATACAATTGTGTATGAAACACTTGTATGGAATATTTGCTATTTTATTGTTCGGTTTAATAATTTCAATATCAGTGTTTTTTAGCGAATTGTTAATTTTTCATAAAAATGAAATAAAAATGCATATGAAATGTGAAAAACTTATAAATTAAGAAAATGTTGTTGCTGTGTTAAATGCTATTAGTTAAATGCTATTAGTCATTGGTCAAATTCGTTTATTAGCAAAACTGTATCTATTATTGTTTTTTTCACAATATATGATTTAAAATTGGGATGCCGTAACTTTCCAGTATCCTAATTAATTAATAAACATTTGATAACTAATTTTAATTTTTCCAACTTTTTGTCGCACCAACAATGACTCATTCGCCTCTACAAGTTAAATTTGCACACGTAAACTAAATTATGCAAGCAGATATTCCAGTTCTTATAGTTGTCACTTGTGATAAGGTTTATTTGATATTACTTTTACGTGTAGTTAAACTTATATTTGATCTGTACACATCAGCATGCACTTGCAAAATAAAGCTGGCAAAATAAAATTACATTTATGTTTAAACCTTTTCTGGCGCGCCATCGACTACTGGTTCCACCAAATCATTGCATGTGTAAACGTAGCATAATGCAATGTTGTACTTTTAAAATTGTAAAATAAAATTGAATTAATTAAATTTTCTTTAGCACCAAAAGCATTTCGTACTTCTCCTTCTTCTGGTGCCTATCCGTTTCGAATATTGGATATTATTATTGGCTATAATTTTATACTGTATAGTAGTTACTATTTAAACAGTAGTACCGCCGGTGACGAACTTAATTTATTCTATGAGAAATGTTCTCGAACCGAAACGCACATCTGAGTAATACTAATCTTTTCTGTGCAGCTAATGCAACAATACTGAAAAATTGTGGCGCAAAAGCCATAGGTTTGTTCGTTGAACGTGTTCTGAACTGCTTTGAACAGTTTTTGATTACGCCACACTGACAGCTTCTCAAAGCCAACATCCGACGAATACTTTTCTCATCTTTGATGATGATGATGATGATGAACAACTCATCTTTGATGTAAATAAAAATATTTTATAAATAATTTGTAATTATGGTGTCTAATATGAATAATTTAAGGTACCAGATATTGCAATCTAACTTGTAATATCTTATAACTTAAATTATTCATATTTCACAATACAATGACAACTTATTTACAAAATATTTTGAGGTTAGTTTGATATGTGAATGTACGGTAATTTAAAATGACCTCGATTCGCAATAACACAAATTTATAATTACGTGTTTTACCCTGATGTTCGTTTAGAACTAGTTTTGATTTGAGCGGCAGCAAGAGTCGAGAATTCGTTAAGCTTACGTTGTCCTTTCGCTTCCTTAAAAGTAATGAGTAAATAAAACTCAAGTGATTAAAAAAAAACGTTTATTTAACAAAAATGAGACGGTAAATCCTCTGCAGGTGCGTATACAAGATTGCAAACTCACAAGTGCAACAATCTTTGTGAAACAAAATAATTGACCCAGTGCGTATGGACCACAAATGTGTGATTCAATAATTTTAAAATTAAAATAACCAAAGCAACGGTACCTTAAGAGATATACACCTAGAGCCGGAAAAAGGTCATTTTGTGAATTTTTCTAGGAAAACTATTTGAAATTTTGGATTGTGAGTTTAACTATCTATAAGTATACACATTCAGGAATATTTATAATTTTTTATTTAAAAATATCAAAATAAACAAGGATATTAGACGATCCTTGGAGCATCGTAAAAAAATTGCGTTAACGGTAACCACTGGCGTTTCTTCAAAAATCATCTGAGAAAACAAAACAAAAAATTATTAAATTAGATACTATAATCTAGTACTTGTCATAGCCGATTTTGAAAATATTGATTTATGACAAAATAAGAGACGTTTGAACATAAAAGTCATTTTTAGACCAAGAATTAGTAATTATTTTGCCTATAAAGCAAAACTAAGTAACGCAAAGAAAAATCCTATGACAAGTACTAGATAATGTGTGTAGAATAATCACAAAAATTCAATGCAATCGGTTCATTGGTTTTCTTGCAATTTTGGGTACCGATTTGAAAACGTAGTTTTGAGTAAAACGCGTTTGAAAATTTGAGAATGAATAAATCATAAAATTTGTTAATTTACATGGAATCATTGATACCAGGCCCATAGTGTAAATCTTCTACGGTCGACGGAATGTTCATAACTTCTAAATTTTGTTGTCGATGACCTATTCGACCTTCTTTCGTCTGTTCTTACGCTCGCAGCTTGGCTTTTGCTAAGCGAGTTTCGTCTTCTTGGGCAGCGTACAAATGCGCTCCCGATCCGACCGATATTCCTAACACGTTTATGGCTTCCAACAATGAGGTGACACCATTGATGAATGTGCATGTTGCAAGAAATACTGCAATGTTAACAATTTTCGCCTCCTTGTTCATCGTTTTTGAGCTATCTTCCAAATAAGTTGGTCTTCGAGACAGAAATGATTTTAAGAGTTGCTGTCTGTTGAGCCTAATGGTAGAATGTTCCCCATATAGTTTTTCATGTCATCCTTGAATTACAGTTTCTGCGAATAGCTAGCTATAGTAAACGCTCAGTTTATCTATAAACTTTGCCGTCAGTTTGTTTTTGCCGCCGGATTCCAGGCTTATTTATCGAAATGTTGACTTGACGTTTTTACCAGATATTCTTGAGACCTCAAGCTTCAAGAAAATGTAAAACAAAATTGATTTTTCACCATGCTAGGTGTATATCTCCCCTTAAGTAGCAAAATTTGAACTCACCAGATGGATGATACCTTACAAAGTAAATAAGATGACAATGAGTTGTACTTAAAGGACAGTTGCTGGCAGCCACTCGGTAAACTTTGAAATTGAACAAACACAAACTATACTCGGTTATCTTCTCCACAGGCTTGATGCCTTCAAACTAATTAAAAACAGAGCGCTTGAATTTACTATTAATGCTCGCTGAATCGGAGTTATTGCAATTGTTCACATAAATAGATGGTTGAAAATAATGAGAGAGTTGATCGTTATTCTTAATGTTTGGAAATATTTTTCCACTTACAGCGCAAATAATAACAAATTCCCCGAGATCACCATGGCGCGGTCTGCGCATAAACTCAAAAATTGCAACCTTGCAATTTTTCCAACAACATGGAGTTGACGAAAAATCTTGGAACCAGATGTTGTTTCAAGTAACTACTAAAATTCGCCCTCTCTAGTAATCCACGATAAATCCAATCTATCTAATCCAACTTAAATTTTTCTCCTTTTTGGTCTTTTCTTGCAGTTGATTTTTGACCAACCAAGAAGGGCGTGTGAAGCACTTAAACCAATTATAATTAAGTATGCTTCTTTCCTTACAAACTGGACAGTAAATTCACTTTGTAAGAAAAGAACCGTTAGGACTAAGTGTATAAGCTAAGTAATAAACCAATTACCATATGTTTGTTTCAGACAAAGCTTATAGACTAGGGTTAAAACTAACTGTACAAGGTATCAACTTTATTGCCCTATTTTCACTTTTTTAAGGTACTAAAAGTGAGTCGCGTGTCAAATGTGAATGTTTTGGCTTTTAACTTGTTAAGAAATTTTAACAGTTAGACTAGACGGTTTAAAAGTACGTGAGCAAAGATAATATTTTGTGCAGTTGTTTTGTGAAATTGTATTACATATGTATTTACAAAGTATTACCGTTGCAACAGTATTAAATCTAACGGAATGAGTATAAAGAAAATCGCTGGAAGATTTAGTAGATGCTTATGTGATGTTTAAAATTATGTAAATGGTTTTGGTGATTATGGTACAAAAAAGTCTACTAGACATCTAAAAGTTATTTTCACTCGAAATCTCCGACAAATTTTAAAAATAACCACGAATTCAACAAACAACTGCAATAAAATCAAACGTAAAGTTGGTTTAAAAGATTTAAAATTCACTCTATGGAGGGCAATAAATCGTTCAAAAATTTAAACGGCACCTTAATTGAAAAAAATTCACAAAGAAAATCGATTGAAATTGGTAAAAAAAAATGATTACTAACTGCGATAACGTGAGAAAATTTATTAATAACATTCATAATTCTGCAAAGTTTTATTTTTCTTCTTAGGATATTCATTCCGACAAAACAAGTGTTTAACTTAGATATTCTAGATGGCTTTGATGGATATTAAAGAAATTTAAGATAGGAGGACATAATGCTTTCAAGAAGAAACTTGGTGGTGGTTGACTTATGATATAGGGAGCTTTTACTGCATTAGGAACACTTAATTTAAACATTTGGATCAATAGTGAGGAATATCGGAAAGTGATTTTCTAACATCAAATTCCATTTTTAATTCCATTTATCTTCCAGCAAGATAATGCAAGTGTACAGGTCAGCAGGAGCCAAAGATATGGTTTGCTGATAAGAATATTGATGTTCTCGACTGGACAGCATGCCCACTTGACTTGAATCCTACTGAGAATCTTAGAGAACAACTTGTTTGGTAAATTTATCAAAATAACAAGCAGTATTCGACCATTAACAAACTAAAATTGACTATTTTAACTACATACATCGCGGAATGTATGTATTGTAAAAATACAACATTTAATCGAATTGGTACCTAGTAAATGTTTTTAAGTTATTTGTACCAATCAGGGATACAGTAAAAATTAAAAAAGTTGTATATATAACTATAGATAACTAAAATTTAATAAATTCGTACCGACCTTATAATTTTGAAACACTTTGATTTTGAACTTTTTAATTTTTGTTCTTTGTGAACATTAAATGTAAGATTTGTTTTGTCGACGAAGAAGTTATTCGTTTTTCCAATAGTAACTGCATTTTAAAAAATCTTTAATTTTTCTAATAGACCTTATAATTTTGAAACGGAGGTACTAATAAATAAATAATTTCCAGATAATATTCTCTTTTCAATTATTTCTTCTCTATTGTTTGAAGTTATTATTTCAACTCTATGACATTTAATTGATTTTGTTTTTCCTAATTTACAATTAATTCATATTTATTTGCTTCATTTACTTGCTTTAGAGACATCCCCACCAGTTTTTCATGCGTTCTTGACCACGTCGTCAGCAAATGCTATCAACTTTGTTTGAGCTATCTGTTGGAGCAATCATGTCAAATTTTCTAAGATGAACAGTTATTATATTTATGTCTGGCATGTCTGATCACTGTTTGATTAGTCGTATCTTGGATTTTCTCTGAAAAGCTGAATCTTTAATACTTAATACTTAACGATGAAAAATTTAAAGTATATTAATGCCGATGAGTTTCCCGGTGATGCTTTATGATAAACCACACACGTGTAGTATATTTGGATGATATCAACGATCAAATTAATTATGTCAACTATGCCATTAGTTACCTCTTTGACATGTATACTCTTATCTTGTAACGTTTTTATTTTTCTTGATGAATTACGTTTTGAAAACACCTCGTAATTCCTCATATATTAAGTTATATATCTGCATATTTGAATAAAATATAAGTTTAACGCTAAAATAATTATTTTGTAAAGATACTGGCCGCCATATGAGAGTGAGAACGATTTTGATTATTATATTAGTTCGAAATACATGACAAATTTTAGAAACGAACTACATTTTTAATTTAATTGTTGATGGACATCTGTATTTCACATAGAATCTTGTAGTTACGAAAACCCATGCTCTTCAAATCTTTTGAATTTCATTTTCTTATTTTATCTATAATAAATTTAAGCTTCTGTTGCAAAATGGTTCTATTTGAAATCTAAATTTTAATATTTTTTACATCCGTTTTTATCAAATATTATATTTTAAAGTTTATAAATAATTTTACTTTATCATATGTAATATGAGAAAGTATTGTTTTCGTGCAGAAAAAAATTTGAGATTTTGATGGATTTACACTTTTTGAGGTCCCCTGAGTAAAATAAGACCATTTCCAAAAAATGTCTGTGTGTGTGTGTGTGTGTATGTGTGTCTGTGTGTATGTGTGTGTGTCTGTGTGTATGTGTGTGGTCAAATTTTGTGTGCGACCACAGCAAAAACTAATAGAATATTCAAACAAAATTTTGGATTTTGTATCCTTATATTGAGACTTAGAGCTGATTAGATTTTGGTACAAATTGGTTCATGGAACTATTTTTTGTTTTTTAAATTTTATTATTTAATATTAGTTTTAATTAATATTTCAAAAACTAATAAGAATTTCAAAACAAAATTTAGGATTTAGCATACTTATGTCAAGATTTAGAACTGATTAAATTTTAGTTAAAATTGTTTTATGAAAACTATTGTTTTTTATTTTTTAGGTTTTATTATTTAATATTAGTCTTTATTTAATATTTTAAAACTAACAGAATTTTCAAAACCAAATTTGAGATTTCCTATTTTATAGCTGGAGTTAAAGTTATTTAAATTTTGGTTAAAATTGGGTCATGTAAACTATTTTTTAAATCTTATTATTTAATATTAGTTTTAATTAATATTTCGAAAAGTAATACGAATTTCTAAACTAAATTCGTTGCATATTTTAATCGATATTTAAAACTGATTAAATTTTAGTTAAAATTTGTTTATAAAACTATTGTTTTTATTATTTTAAATTTTATTATTTAATATTAGCCTTTATTTAATATTTTAAAACTAAAAGGATTTTAAAACTAAAGTTGAGATTTGTTATGTTCATGGCAGGAATTAGAGCTAAATAAATTTTGGATAAAATTGGTTAATGGAAGCAATTTTTTTAAATCTTTTATTTAATATTAGTTTTTATTAAATATTTCAAAACTAATGAGAATTTCAAAACTAAAGTTGGTATTTTGTATCTTTATATTTACACTTAGAACTGATTAAATTTTGGGTCACATTAGTTAATGGAAAATATTATTTTCTTTTTTTTATTAATACTACTTATTTTTTAATATTTAATAAAAGTATGATAAAGTCATGGGCATGGCACATCCATTTTAAATTTATTTAAATAGCACGTCGATACTAATCCTCATTTTGAATTTACTTAATTATACGCACTGATCGAATACAACTTGATGAATTTACAAATTTTGAAACCTTTCTCCATTACGATGAGTTCAAGACTCTTAAATTTGCTTGGTTCTTTTTGTTGCAACAAATTGTTACCAATTTAATAAATCTTCTCCACTTATTAAAATTTGCAGCCTCTTAAATTTGATAGGTAAATCATTTCTATTACTTTATTATAATTTCCCTTATTAAAATTAATTAATCACATCTTACAAAAAAATAAAATAAATTAATAACAATTAATTTTTTTAGAATCAAATGAATAAGTTGGTTACCGCCAAATTCAAACATTGTGGTTATTGCCTACAATATGAGGTTAAAATTTACAAATCAATTATTCTGAAAAAAAATTAATCTATCAATCACAAGCTTAATCAAAGAAACAAACCTATCATTGAAGTTCAAAATCAGGTAAGTCTTTATTTTCAACTTAAACATTTTATCAAACCTACAAATTTGTTTTAGATACTAATTCTTTGCAACGAGAACTTGAGTAAAGAAATAAATTTATGATAATTTAAGTTTTAAATAAAATTTTTATAATTTTGAATTTTGGCCATATCATGCCAAATATACTACATTATTTATTATATTATATTTAAGAATAAAGATTTATTTACCAATTGCTTAAAGAGAAATATAAACTACGGTTCAAGTAATTTAGACGTATCGTACTATAAATTATTAATTTGAAATTAATAATCGAATGAAGGTACTTAAACGCACTTAAATTATGAAATTAAGTAATTTATACATATTTCATTTGAATATTGCGTGTTAATCATTTGAAGTGCTTTGAATGAAAACTTATATTTAAAAAAATACTCAAATACTCATATTTTCAGTATTTTAATCAAACAAAATCATATTTTTAATTCATGCTATAAAATGTTGTCATCGTACTTGCTACATTTTGCACTGGTCGTTGCTTCAAACTCAATAATATTGCAAAATATAATGGAGATTCCAAAACCTGAAGTTTGTGTGTCTAAAATTATTTCAGAAATATTTCCATCAAATAGCACAATACATATTATATTAGCTGATTCAAGTATAAAGACTGATTTTATACGAACCATTTTTTATCCACTATTAATTAGAACAACCGATAATTTATTTAAGAGCACCATAAACTTTTATAATAATTATATCTTTTACGTAAATAATGAAACCAGTATGAATGCAACTTTGGATTCATTCGTCAGGAGTAACCTATGGCATCCAACTTATAGTCCATTAGGAAAGTATGTAATTATTATCCATTTTGCTTTAAGAACAAATTCAGTTTTTGAATTTTTGCGAAAATATAATATAAGAAATATTATCACGATTACTCTGCATCCGAATTCCAGTACCATTCCAGAATTATGCACTTGGTTTCCATTTGAACCAAAAAATAAATGTGGCAAAAAAGTTAATATCGAATGCTTTCGTAATTGTAACCATCGTGCAGCAAAATCAGCTTTTTCAAAAATTAATTTAAAATCATTAAGTGACTGTACTATCGAAGTTCACGCTACTGTTAACTATACAATGTATGACATAAGAAACTGTCCTTTAATTAAAATAATACAAAATACTTTGGATTTGACGCAGAAAATATTACAAACACAAATGGTGTATGTTATAGAACAAAATCGACTTGAAATTGCCAATAAAATTACCAGTGATATTTTGATTGCACCTTTAACAACTATGAATATCGAAAATTATGACATAAGTGATAGTTTATATTACGATACAATGGTTTGGCTTGTTCCACGTCCTAGTAAAATTGCCAATTTACATATTGTATATTCTGTTTTTGGAAAAAAAGTATGGTACACAATAGTGGTTTGCTTAATTATAACAAGTGTGGTTTTGAATTTGATTGCAGTACAACATATGAATGAACAAAGTATTTATAAAAATTTTTTAAATTGTATTTTAAGTACTCTTTCGTTAATATTTTCGGTTTCATTAAACTATCCACCAAAAACCTACCTTTTAAGGGTATTTATAATTTTATATTTATTTTTTACCATTCATATTGATAATGCATTTCTAAGCAAATTGAGCAGTATTCTTGTAAACCCTGCATATGAGCCACGTATAAACACAATGCAAAAATTACTGAATTCAAATTTGACATTGCGAACTACTACGTATGTGGCAGAAAATATTATGGCTGCTGAAAATCACACTAACAATAAAATTATTAAAGCAGTCTTTAATAAATTAGTGATAATGCACACTATTGATTATGCTGAGTTCATAAGAAAGGTAGCTCATGATAGAAATTGTAGCATCCCGATGGAAAAATATATAGCATCCAAGTTATTTTCACATGAAATCAATTTGGTAAACTTTTTAGAAGATAGTAGTGGATTAATTAAAGTGCAATGTTTTATAGGTATAAAGAAAGGCCACTACTTTTTACCAATTTTTAATAAAATTAACAGATTAATTTTGGAAAGCGGTTTACACGACTCCCTTCTCTCTTTTTCATCAAGAGGTCCTTATAGGGAAAGTAATTCTAATTCTGCAGTACCTTTAACTCTAGAGCATTTGTACAATATTTTTATGATATGGACGATTGGCTTAACGTTAGCGTTTATAATATTCATAGGTGAAATAATGTTAAAAAAATTATTATCATCAAAAAAAATTTAAATTACATTAGAATACATAGATTAATGTTTTACACTAATTATTATCATGTATAATTTAAATGTTGTTATTGAATATATTTATGTCATTTCGGTTTTGGAGATCGTGTGGTTTCTAAATCCGGAGTTAGTTTTGATAGAACACAGTAATGTAGGAAAAAAAAAATATTCAATGGGGTAATTAGTCATATTTTATTACACATTGTATTAGGTGATATTAAGTTAGTTGATAAGTGGTGTTGGTATAAAACGGTCGTGTAAAATTAGTTTAAGAATTATAAGTAATAAATTGATTATAAACAATTTGAATATTTAATTATTAAAACAAATACTAAATGTTAGCGTATAGTAATAAAAAAAATTGAATAAAGAAAAGGAGCGTTTATTTGCAAGATGCTTATTACTTGAACGCTTACAATTAACTTATTGCAATAAGTTTAAACAGTTCAATCACTTACATAAGATATCCAGACAATTACATCATTTAAAAAGGAAATGACTTTTGCTGATACAATCTTCTTCTTCTACTTTTGGCTAGAGGTAACCCTGTATGCCTAGATCTGTTTTACTTATACATATATGCTGATACAATAAAATATATTAATTACATATTTTATATAACAATATAATGTGAGTATGTACGATATTATGTATCTAAGAATTAATTATATTATTAAAAATCGCTAAATTAAAATCGTACCTATTTGTTTTATTTATTCCTGTACAATCGGGAATTTTTACAGTTACCTATACTACTCCTGCACTTCTGATTGCTTTTGAAAAAAACAGTGCTAAATACAAAAAAAAGGAATTTCATTAAAACATAAACAAAGTTAATATCTATATATTTAATCAAAATATTTCTTTGCTTTGCTCAATTAGAACTTCTTGGTACTTTTTCAGTATTTTTGAACATTTGATGAATTAAATGAACTAAAATAGTATTAAATTAAACTAAATTATAATGAAAATATCTTCAATTATTTGAAAAAACTAAAACTAATAAGTAGTTGAGTGTTTTTAATGATGCCAGCTGAATAATAATATTCGCACGTTGAACTAAATTTATTGCTGACAAATAATAACTTTTCATTCTTTCTGCATTCTCAGAAATGTAATTTGCACCTTTAAAGTTTTTAGAACACATTGGGTGAAAGGATATTTTCTTATCTAAAGTATTTTAGAATTTACAGCCTGTTGAGCGTAATCGTCCGCCAGCTGAAAAATAGATAGCTGAGCTGCTGGAAAGATCTTTTCTCGCTACCTCATAAATTTCGTTAAAAATGTTAAACTTTAAATACGTTTTTCTGGATACAGCGTTTTTCAGTGCGCAGATTTACACGAATCTCTGTGTAATTTAAAGAAAATGCAATTTTCGGTGCCATCAGAAATCGATTTTTGTCAAAAATTGATTTAGAAATATTTATTTAGTCGGTTTCAGCAAAAAAACGGTAATAAAATGTTTTATTTTAAACGGTTGCCATTTCGTTATTTCGTGGTTTTTTTAGAAAACAAAAACCGATAAGACCTCTAAAATTTAATCTAGTTTAATAATTTTTAACCCGCTTTTGTTTTAAAAGAAACACACTTAAACAAGACGGGTATGGTTTTATTTGACGGAAGCTGGAGCCGTCATTTTGGAATTTTTTATAAATAATATAAAAATTTACACGCCATTGATAGACGAATAAAATACCTTAAAACTCATTTCCAAAAGTATTTATTATATTTATTGAAATCAGAAATTCAAAAAATTGCTTTAAAGGGAGGTACCTTTCAAGGGTTTGGACTTGGACAAAAATTTTATTTAAAAATTTGTCTTAGAAAAGTGTCCTTTATCAGCACCTCAAAGGTTCTCCACGGTCACGAGAACGCCCTGTATATCTAGAGGTTTTGAAGTGAAAGTGGGATCGAGACAGGGGGACCCACTGTCATCACTCCTGATTAATGCTGCACTAGAAAAAGTAATAAGTGATGCGAAGATAAATCTAACTGTACCTTGAACTCGACCTGACGATATTAACGAGAACAAAAAATGAACTGCAAGAGACCATGAAAAAGCTATTGAAAGCAACAGGTACAATTGGACTACAGATAAATGAGCAAATAGCAAAATAAAAAGCAAGACCAAATTTATTCTGTGGGAAAAGAGAACGTTTAAGCCAAATAAAACACTAAACATCAAAATGAACGAAGATAATGTATTAACATTCGAAAAAGTAGAGTTCTTTACGTATTATGGTACTAGAATGTCAATAAAGAACAGGTAATGAGATTTAAATTAATGCAAGACTGACGGCGGGAACGAATAGTGCTATTGCGATCGAGTCAATACTAAGCGGTAAAATTTTCTCTCGATAACTTAAGTTGAGACTGTGCAAGATTTTAATAAGACCAACAGTGATTTATGATTGCGAGGTGTGGACGATGAGAAATAAGGAAAAACAATGTAAGAGATATGGAAGAGAAGGATCCTGAAAAAGATTTTCGGTGGAAAGCAAGTAGAGAACAGATAAACGAGAAGAACAAACAACAAACTATAGGCATTTTACGGTGAACCAAGTATCGTAGTGAGAATGAGTGACAACAGAATTTTGAAAAGAGTCTGGAAGTCAGATTTCAGTGATGTGAGAAAGAGAGGAAGACCGAAAACCAGATGGAGTAGAGAGGTGCAAGAGGATCTGTTGGAAATAAACGTGAGAGAATGGGAAGAAATAGCAAAAGACAAGAAAAAATTGAACCAGTTGATAAATTGTTGATAAAAGAGATATCCGGAGCAAAACAATCAGATACTTATGGGTAACTAGTAGCATGTTCTTATGGCGTTTGGCCGTCATAGGATCGTCTCAGGCTGTCCGGTGTTGCAATGCATCCGGGCACTGA
The DNA here is from genome assembly GCA_036346125.1 of Lycocerus yunnanus. Classification (NCBI taxonomy): domain Eukaryota; kingdom Metazoa; phylum Arthropoda; class Insecta; order Coleoptera; family Cantharidae; genus Lycocerus; species Lycocerus yunnanus. The sequence goes on from JARFIX010000250.1 coordinate 22,062, forward strand.
ATGTAGTATCATCACGCAATGTCCGAACTCTAAGTTAGATAAAAGGACATAAAGGCAATAAGGGTAATGAGAGGGCTCATGAGCTGGCAAGATTGGGCTCGGATAATCTTGTGATTCTGAATCTTTCATTACGCCGACCGTTAAGGCCCTAGATGCACTATTAATGGAAAAACGTAAGAGCATGCAAGTGATGACAAATATAGCGCTGTTAAAACAACTGGCAGGTTACCACAATTTGACAAGTTCAGTGTCAAATCTAACACAAGGTGTTAAAACGCCGAAGTGTGCGGATGTAAAGTAGCAAATGAAAAGGCCCTGCAGTGCTTGCACTGCCCACTTTAGCGTCAAGAAGAGCATCCATGTTGAAAATTCTGGCCCGTCTTGGTCAATATTAGTAAACCGCATCTCAAAATTGATCAAATTTGACTCAAGTTTGGAGTGGCTGAAATATTGAGAGAAGAAGGTTGCTACAAACCGGGGGCTAAACGGCGGTGTTAGTAGCTGAGTAACGCGAATATTAAGTTGAAGGGCACTCCCTCTTAATACCAGACTTAAATTTCATGAAAATTTATAGGTACGTTTGACAAAATCCGTAAACTTGATAATTAATACAAGAATTGAAACAAAGATTCCAACAAAAAAGTGGGCTAATAACGCTTGATTATTTATAGAAAATTATTAGTAACATGTCAAAACGGCTAAGGTGTGTTAAATAACAAAAGGGATATGCTAAAAAATATTAAAAAACCTACAAAAATACTTTATTGAGGCGTATGTGTGCAACTTTTTGTTAAGTGTGCGAAACCTTTTGTAACTATATACAATTGGTAAGTGGATGACTTTTATCGATTTTTTTAATATTATAAATAAATTTTTTTGCCCGTGAGGGGATTTGTCAGTTACCTCCATCAGGTGCGTCCCCATTGGAATTGGGGAAAGCTCGTCAGGTAGGTAATCCAACCTGCCTGAAGGGTAGTGGTAACCCCCAACCTCCAGGTTGGGGGTTAGTCGTCGGGCTAGCAACTCGGCACTTTGAAAAGATAAATGCGCTAAAAATTTCGATACATCGCCTCGGAACCAGGACGGTCTTAAAGGATTACGACCTAAGCTACGAAAACGGACTATGAGATTGGCTACTTGGAACGTTCAAGGAATCAGGAACAAACAAAGTGAAGTCTTTGAAGAGCTGAAGAAGATGAAGATCGATATATGTATACTCACCGAAACTAAAAAGAAAGGAAAAGGAAACGAAATGGTCGGTGAATATGTACATATATACAGTGGAGTAAGTAAGGACTCGAGAGCCAAGAGAGGGGTATCTGTTGCAATACATAAAAACCTTAGAAACAGAATAAAGAGCTGGGAGGAAATAGACGAGCAAATAATAAAGCTGGAGATAAAGAAAAATGGTCACGATATTACAGTTATTGGGACGTATGCGCCAAGTGAAGACGCTGATAAACTAGATAAGGATAAGTACTATGAACAACTGCAAGAAGTTTTATCCGAAATAAAAAATGACAATGAAATATACCTACTCGGGGATTTTAACGGAAGAGTGGGGCAAGAGGAGAATCACCCAGTGGTCGGAGGGTATGGTGAAAAAACAACAAATGACAATGGGATGCGTTTGAGAGATTTATGCGAAGGCATGTCGTTAAGAATAATGAACGGATTCTTTTCCCATAAGGACATTCATAAATTCACGTGGGTGCAGCCAACCAGAAAACTCAAAACAATAATTGACTATGTAATCCAACGTCAAAATTAAAAACTACAGATGTCAGAGTATACCGGGGCCCCGAATGTGGGACAGACCACTATTTAATTATGGCAGAGGTTATAGTTAACTACAGAAAGGCAATTATAAGAAACCGACTTTAGGAACAAGAACAAAAAGAAGGAAGGAGGACACAGAGCTGCAAGTACAACCTAGAAAGTTTGAGACAGGAATCTGTGAAGTTTCTATATAAACTCCGCCTAGCAAATAAATTACAAAGCGTTAACATCAGAACCGCAAATGCAGAAATAATGTACCATCAAGTAAAAACATGTGTACAAGAAGCAGCAAACAAAGCACTAGGATACGAAGAAAAGGTAAACAAACAGCCTGAATGGTTTTCCGAAAAACTGGGAAAACTAGTAGAACAGAAAAAGAGGACTTACTGGAGGTGGTTGAAACAAGGAAGAAAAGATAGATAGTATACGCAAGGGCAGTAAAACAATAAAATATAAGAACGATGGGAAACAATTAGTGAAGAAAACTAAAAAATAGGTATTTTAAGCGGCTGCAAGAGTCTCTGCAAGCTAAAATAAAACAAATTTAAAAAAAACAAAGAACAGATGGGAAAAATCAGTAGTAATCAAAACTTTAATTTGAAATAAACCAACGGAAAATAAGCGAAAAATTTCCCAATTTAGGGTGGTCAAATTCCGATTTTAAAAACATCCCCAAAATAATAAAATTAAAAATAACAAAGGACAGATCGGCGTACGAGAAATAACAGTGGAGAAGTCCAAGAAGCTTTAATAGAAATAAAGAACGGAAAAGCAGCGGGGCCGAAACATTCCTATTGAGCTGGTCAAATATGGACCAGAAGTGTTACACGACATCCTGGCAAAATATTCAATAAATGTATGATAAATGGAGATGATGTCCCAGAAGATTGGAATCTAGCTTATCCATCTTCAAGAAAGGAAATAAGAAAATGTGCGAGAATTATCGGGAATCAGTGTGACTAGCTCAGTAGGGAGGTTGTATGGCAGAATACTAAAGAAAAGAATGGAAACCGAGTTTTCAGACATAGAGGAACAGAATGGATTCCGTGCCGGAAGATCGTGTATGGACAACGTGTTTGTATTACAGCAAATAATTGAAAAAAGAAAAGCTAGAAATCTGCCCACTCATCTGGTATTCGTAGATCTCGAAAAGACCTACGATTCTGTTCCAATTAAAAAACCTTTTGAAAGTATGACGAAAGTTGGCATTAATGAGGTTTATATCAGATCCATCCGGAACATCTACCGGAATGCAAAGGCCTTGGTTAAATGAAACAATACATCGGAGGAGTTTACAATTACAAAAGGCCTAAAACAGGGTTGCTGTCTGTCTCCACCTTGTTTAAAATTTACATCCAAGAAGCATTAGACGCATGGAGGAGACGAACACGGGTATGGGAATAGAAATGGGAGTGACGAATTTGACAACTCTCTTATTTGCGAACGATCAGGTCATCATTGCAAATGATGAAGAGGACGCTGATTTTATGTACAGAAAATTGATAGAAGAGTACCAACAGTGGGGGTTGACAATGAACAAGAAAAAGACGGAATACCTAGTGCAGACAAGCGACATGAGCGAACCTGATGCGGAGCTTCAAATCAACAAGGAAATAATTAAAAGCGCGAGTACAAATACCTGGGCAGCATAATTTCAGAAGAAGGAACATCACGAAGAGACATACGTAGTAGAACTCAACAAGGTCGAAAAAGTATTCGGATTTTAAATTCTTTATTATGGTCCAACAGAATAAAATTACATACAAAAAATGACCATCTATAGAGCAGTAGTGGAACCAATTTTAACATACGGAGCAGAATGCTGGCAACTAACGAGCAGAGACAAGAGACTTATTGAGGCTGCCGAGATGGATTACCTAAGACGAGCGTGTAGAGTCTCCCGAATGGAACACATCCCGAATGAAGAAATTCGACGACGAACTAACAGGACATATACAGTTACGGACAGAGTAGAATCCCGACAACTAATATGGTATGGTCATGTGATGAGGATGACTGAAGATCGTTGGCCAAAAAGAGCTATAAATTATATACCAGCGAACAAAAGGAGAAGAAGAGGAAGACCCAACATGACATGGATCCAAGGAATAAAAGACATAATGGCGGATCGAGCGATAAAAGAGGAAGACTGTCGAGATAGAGAAGTGTGGCGATCGAAATGCGGGATGCGGCAAAGGCTGTAGGAACCCCGCCTATATATAATATATTGTGGTGATATTTTTGAAATTAGACTTCAAAAATACAACAAAATGGTTTTTTTACTAGTTTCTTACCAGTAGTGTTAGGTTTCTCGTCACTGCGAGAAAGAATAAATGTTTTTTTTAAGAATTTCGATTTGTTGATCAATTTGAAGATCAACAAAATTAATTTGCTTTATTTTGCCAACAAGAATGCCAAAAATTGTTACTTTCAACACCTTTTACACAAAATCATGATTTGTTTTGATGAATTTGACAGTGTGATTATTTGACATTAGTGTGATTTGTGCGCCGCTTGTTTATGGCAGGATAAAATTTAAAATTTGGAAACGAAAAGAATGTTTTTGAATGTTGGCAATTTGAAAAGAAAGAAAAGAGTGAGTTGGTCTGAGAACTCGGACCGAATGCACGTCAGTTGGAGGACGTGAATTTTGAGATTTTGATTTGCGTTGCCGTGAAAGCGGTAAATTTTTGAGTTTGTGATAGTGCTTTCTGAAGACGGGGTCGTCTGTTTTATTTTGCGAATTGATCAAAGTTTTTGGTTGGATTTATCGAATCTGCAAAGATAGCAAATGAATAATTTTGATAGAGGAGCCATTTTGGAGTTATTCAAGTTTGATTTGTGCAGCGAGTCATTAAGTTTGTATTGGAGTCGAAAAGAGGAGCTAATTTGGAATTATCAAAGTTTTACTTGTACGAGTCAACGAGTTTTGGATTTGAATTGGATAATTGAAAGCGCCAGCATTAGGGCAACACCTGGAGTAATAATAAGGTCAGTCGTTGAACATTTGTGCGCTAGTTTAATAAAATTTTTATTTGTGTTAAAACATTTTTGAATAATTACTTTAAAAATTATTACCATTGTAAAGATTTACACAAGACACAGAATTGTTTGGTGGTTTAAATTTCAGCAAATGATTTCAATTTTAAATTTAAATTTCAATTACCAAGCAAAACACAATTACACCACCTGGCATATTTGGAATTTTGTCCCAAAATCGGTTTGGACAATAAAGCAAATTTTGAAATCACGTTTCAATATTCGAGTTTTAATTGCGCTGTGGTCGCCGAACATTTATTCATTTTCAGAGCTGCGAACCTTAGAACTCACTACTGGGTAAGTCTCATAGCTCTCCGCTGATTAATCCTAGACAACTGGGTTAAATTTTTTTTATAGTATTGCAACGGAATTTCTGAAGGGGGGCCCTTTCACGAAAAAACCACAATAATATAAATAAATTTTACCTATTTCTTGAACCAAATTTTGCACAGTACCTTTAGAATCACTAAGAATTAGCAAAATTTTTCAAAGATACATGTAAAACATTAATAAAATTTTATAGTATAAATGAATGAAAAATTCGAAGTTTAAGGTAAAATATCTAATTAACAAACTAATAGAATAAAAACTTTTATATTCATACAAAATATTAAAAGTTTAATCAAATTCGTAAGTAAATTGTAATGAAATGATAAAACTTTACAACTTAATATTTAATTAACAACAATAGATTATAAAGTCACAGAATTAATTTTACGAGAACAACTTAAATATAAAGTTGTAAGCAAACTTTTCATCAAGAATATAGAGTTAAATTATCTAATAAAGTTTATTAAGTTTATACAGAACATGAACAGAAGTAATGAAAGAATAAAGCTGGATTATAAACAACAAATAAAATATTTATATTCCTTAGACAAACATAATAAGCTGAACAAAGTTACCGTAAGTAAATGGAATGAAAATGTTTAGTAAACACATTTGAGTTAGTTCCTTTTACTATATTTAAATTAAATCAAATATAAAATAAAGTCAAGATTGAAGTTTTTGCAATCAAGACAATTATTATTATTAACTATTTAATGTACAGTGAAATATTAAAAATGTTGTTTTTAAGATTAATTTTGAAAGTAATTTGAATAAATTTATTTGATATATGATTAAATTTGGATTAAAAATAAAAATTATATAATTACAACAATTAAAGATTTAAATCATTAAAAATGTCATGGAAATTATTTATTATTTTAGAATTTAAGCAAACATTTTTTCCTAATAATAGATTCGAAATATTCTAAAACATTCAGATAAATGATATGTAGGATTATAATTTTTATAAATTTTAACAAATCTGAGTGTTGAAAAAAAAATTAAATTCATTCTTAATAACAAAGTTTAAGGAATATTCAAACTTGTAATTAGTATTCATGATTTTAAAACATAATATTTTTCCTAAGATATTCAAATTGATATAATTTAAAAAAATATTTCAAGTCAAAATGATTCTAAATTTTCAAACAGTTTTTTAAAACACGATTATGCGTGATAAACAAGTAAATTTATAAATCTTTGACCCTTGATAGGAAAAAACAAAAATTCAATTCATTCATTTAGAAAGTTTACAATATATTAGAGATAATTTAACAACTTTAAAATGTATAATTACAGATTTTGAACCCAAGAATGTCAATATGATACTATAATACTCTTTATGTAAAGTTAAATTTTGAAAATGCAGGAAATATCAATTTCAAAATCTTATGAAAAATAAGTTTTTGGAAAGATCACCGAAAAAAATTTTCTCCTGGCTAGATTCATTAAAGTAAATTTTATAAAATTTACCCCATTATCAGTTTTCTATGTTCAGTTTAAAACAAATATAATGATTTTATTAGTAACAATTACATCGTAAATGTATAATTCGGTATTTTGATATGCCAATTTGATGAATTTAAAAATTAGCCAATGGAAACCATACTGCGCCTAAATGGAGTTATAAAAAATTTTTGTAAAGCAGTTACATGTCATTTCAGAACTTTAATTAATTACAAGAAATTTTTATGGTGATAAAGCAAGGTTTGGAAAGATCCCCAAATATTTACTCCTGGCTACCGTTTGCATCAAAAAATGAATGCGGTCAAAAATACCATATTGATCATTGTCTATGTTGCAGTTTAAAAAAAAATACGATGATTTTAGAGAATAAATTTCACGATTTCACTAAATGTATAATTCGGTATTTTGATTATGCCAATTCTGATGATGTAAAATATCTAATAAACGGTAAACCTGTTTCTGCGCTCTTTATCAATGTTGTTAAAATAATTGGTGAAAAATTGCAGGCAACTATATCATTTGAGAACTTTACTAGTGAAGATTTTTTAGCCAGCACCTCGTCTCGTAATATTGTCATTTTGCTCAAAGTTCACGAGACTTACAAAGTTATGAAGAGTACGACTTTAGCAAAACGATTTATTACGATATATCAGCATGGCTAGTTCCTCGCCTGATCCTATTTCAAATTTTAAATTGATATTTTTGTATTTGAAAAGAAATATGGATGGCCATTATAATTTGCATCGTTATGACAGGAATAACTTGGAATTTACTTGCAAGACACTTAAATGAGGGCAAATATATAAACAATTTTCCAGGTGTATTTTAAGTGCTTATTCATTAGCTTTTTCAATTGGTATCAACCCGCTTCCTAAATCTAGTCGTTTAAGAATTGTGATGATATTATATCTCGTTTTTATAATGCAGATAAATAATGCATTTCTAAGTAAATTGAGTAGTATCCTTTTAAGACCGTTATATGAGCCACCAATTGATACAATGCAAAAACTTTTAGATTCTAAATTAAAAATTTGTCTTTTTTCTGATGAGATAGAACAGATAAACGAAAAAGCAGCCGTTGACAATAGCAGCGCATTACAACAGATTCTCAGTAAATTAGCACCATTGGATAACGATAATATTACCGAGGTAGCAAATTATGTCAGCTGTATAAGAATTGCAGTGTTCCTTTTCCGATAAATATGGTCATGGAATTTGTACCTTATGAAATAACAAAAGATGTTGACTTTATTGTAAACAGTACTAAAGTTTTAAGATTTGAACTTTTAATTGCTATAAATAAAGGTAATTATTTTTTACCAGTATTGAATACATTCGTTGACAGAATTACTGAAAGTGGTATTCTATATGCAAAATTTGCTGGTTTAATACATAATTTTAGAGATAATGAGAAGGATAACAGTTTCTCAAAATCACAATTGTGTATGAAACACTTGAATGGAATATTTGCTATTTTATTGTTCGGTTTAATAGTTTCAATATCAGTGTTTTTTGGCGAATTGTTAATTTTTCATAAAAATGAAATTAAAATGTACATGAAATGTAAATAACTTATTAATTAAGAAAATGTTAGTGATGTGTTAAATTATACATTATTAGCAAATTGTCAATTTATTAGCAAAACTCTATCTATTACTTTTTGTTTTCCAGCAAATATTGGATAACTAATGCAATGTTGTACTTTTAAAATTGTAAAGTAAAATTGAATTAAATTTTTTTTAGTACCAAAAGCATTTCGTATTATATAATTACTATTCAAACAATAGTACTCAAACAGTAGTAGAACCTGAAAAGCGGTCGGATTTCATCTGAGAATGTCTTTATTTCTTATCTGTGCAATTAATGCAGCACTACTAAAACATTGCAGCGCAAAAGCCATGCTTGTACGTTTGTACACCAAGGCATATTATGCTAGTCAAGTCAGAAGTTTTTAGAAAATATTGTTCGTAATCCGATTTGTTCGTAACTAGAGGTGTTCGTAACCTGAAGTGCTAATGTATTTAACATCAAGCCAAACCACGTGTTTGTTTACAAAGCATCTATTCATCCTCGAATCTCTAAAAATTGTGTTGCACGGATTTGCTATATGAATTACCAATACTCACCTTGGTATACAATTTACAGAGTTCAAACCGAAGCTTCAACTTATTGACTTAGTTGAACTATCGATTTAACTATCGACTTAAGTTTTTCTCTAGCCTGAATTAAGCAGTTCAGTGCATACTGTAGTTAAATAAAGAATTAATGTTCTAAGTAGTATTTATTTCAAGTGGTGAAACATAAGTTTCTTTACTTTTAGTTGAATTTGTTATACTTTCAATTCTTTTAAATTTACCCCTTGATAAATCATACTAATTTAAAGGCTTTTCCATAAAATTTGACAGATAATTTTTATAAAGAAAAATTTGTGAGGTCAGTTTGTACCTACTTCAGTAGAAGATAGCTTAGATTATGTTTTATTTCACATTGCTTGGATAGTGCGAGTTTTACTTCAGCTCTCGTGGGAAAAATTATAATTTCACATATTTTAAAGATATTGTAACGGGCGTTACGTTTCAAGTCTACAAACTACAATCGTAATTTATCGTAATTTATTTTAAATTAAGAAATGCTTTTTAAACGTGTAGATATTTAAGTAGCATTGCTTTAGGTAAGTATAAGTGTGCTATATAAAAAATTATAAGTTATGATCTGTTACACTTATGTATAAATTACTATTTACAATTCCGTTAGTGATGCGGTATGGTATTATGGCAATTGAAAGGAAGGTGAGGGGTTAATCTCTTTGTAAGAGTTATTGAAATTCTTAATATAAGCAAACGAATAGATTTTATTATATTAGTGTTATTCTTCAACAGTCGATATCGAAGAAGCTCTTCTAGGTAATGAAAATTTTTATTTTGTAATTTTGATTTTCTTTGTTATGTTTGAGTGCCTATTTATATAATATTTCTAATAATGTATTATTAAAATAAAATTTTGGCAGACGTATTTGTCAATTATTATAAAAATTTACATTATTTTAAAATTTATAAATAAATGATAGTTTTGTTTTATTACACTTGCTGATAATGATATTAATTTTACAAAAGTAATTAAATATTTCAATTGTAAGTCGCGATGTTAAAAGGAGTTAAATGTACACTACCGAATAAGAATTTTTCATCATGGGATATTTACTCTTAAAAATAAGTTTAATAAAAAGTTTTTAAATTTTTAATTTGTAAAACAAATGATAGTTTTTGTTTTGAAATGACACTTGTTAAAATTTAATTAATTTTGACATAAAGGTTACATTAAATATTTTGATATTTATAAGTTTTGCGAGTGTTTTAAAAATGAGTGAAAGTTGTACACCACCCGAAATGAGAGAGATTGTGAATCAGTGGCAGACAAGCTACTGCCGGAAAAATCCAAGACTCTTTATATGAAAGCTTATGTAACATTTAAAATTGGTGCAGTGCGCGAAGTGTGGTTATAATATCTGAAAATGTACTGTTAGCATATTTCCAAAGTTATGCCAATGATAAAAAGCTTCCACTTTATGGGCACATTATTCTATGTTAAAATCAACTCTTTCTTTAAAGGACAACATAGACATTTCAAAGTTTTTCAAATTAGTTGCGTTCTTAAAACGCCAAAATGTGAATTACCGTGCTAAGAAGTCTTCCGTTTTCAGTCAAGAAGAAATTACAAAATTTCTGATTAATGCACCGATGAATGTCATATTGTAAATAAGGCAATTCTTATAATTGGTTTATCTGGGGCTTGCAGATGCGATGAAATTTCCAATTTGCTTCTTTCTGATGTTATCATAAAAGATGATATGATTATTATAAACATTCGTAATAGTAAAATGGTTCATCTAGAAAATTTGTTGTTATGGAACCCTTTGGATGAAAATTGTAAAACATATTTAAAAATTAGACCAACTTCCGACATGCAAAAAATTTTTTATTAGTATACGCAATGGAAAAGCTACAAAGCAAAATATTGGTCATAATACAATAGGGCAAGTACCAAACAAAATTGCAATGTATTTAAATTTGCAAAACCCTCGTCTTACACGGGTCATAGCTTCCGAAGAACTTCAGCCACAATATTAGCTGCTAGCGGTGGAAATATCCTGCAGTTGAAACAACATGGGGTTGAAGTCATCTACGGTAGCCGAGGGCTATATAGCTGACTCACTCGGTTAAAACGAGCATAGCTCGTATGGTCCAAAGCCAATCAACATCAATTAATCAACATGTGATGCTTCCTCGACCCACCAATTCCTGTACAATCCAGTTCTACAATTGAGAGAGCACATTATCAATAATTCTGTTATTAATGTACCTACCTCTTCTAGTTCCTTAAATGTTGGAGAATGAGTATATCAATGGAATGCCATAATTGTAACATCAATTACAATTTTATAAATAAATTTTCTTAATATCTTGTGTTTATTATAATCATTTTGTAATACTAATCAATCAAGTTGTTAGTTATCGTCATAAAACTTTTTCAAACAACTTCCAACTAGTAAGAAATTTTGAGCGTTTTGAAGTGTTTTAAACTGTAGTTACAATAGCACGGAATTGTAAATTTTCTAATGGAGTAAAGGTTATACAAGTTTGCTAACGAACGACTACTTCGAATCGCATAAATTTTTCATGATTCTGTTTCGACACTAATTTCTTTAATATCTTCACAATCCAGTTATCCTACAATTGAAAATATACAGATTTTTAATATTAATGTAACAAAACACTTACCAAACAAAAAATTCTATATCGAATAAAAACTAGTGAACGTGGAATGCAAGTAAATAGATGTTGACGAAAACTATTTTGTCGAAAAATGTACTATTTGTAACGATAATTGATTGTAATAATTATTAATAATCGATTTATAAAGTTTCTAGTTTCAGCTGTCATATAGTCATAATCTGTGTTCATAATTCTCATTTCGCCTAATTGCTAAACGTCACAAAATTCCAATTTAATCAACATTTTAAATATCAAATTAATCTTATTTATAGACCGATTTTAATTATTTAAACACTATTGATAGAATTTCTTGGTTATGCTAATTCGTTTTAAAATAAATTTTCTTTCAAAATGGCCCGAAGTTTCGGACTACGCATTTATGTTCATTATTAACTACTAGTGAATAATAAATATTATTCACCTCAGGTGATAGAAGGCGTGGTTCACAGTTCGATCACTTACGTTGAAATGATAGTGTTTATGGCTAGTAGTGGAAAGAATTTATTTTGATTTATCTTTTAAATTTATTACTATTTTTTCATTTTTCCAATTTTCCGCATGCATACATTTAACTTTTATGGGATATGTTATTATAAAACTAAGCAATGAAAATCAGCTCTTGGACCGATGGCTAGCTCTTTGAGGCAGTTTAATAATAACGAACATAACGAGATCTTATACGAATAGCCACATGAGATTCATTTATCTAAAAATTTTGAATTGAGATTACATTTCTTCAAAAGTTAAAAAATTTAAATGTTTTCTCTCTGTATTAATTAAGCTGGCTAACTGATCGAAAGCATAACCATTATATCATATTTTCGAGAAACTATCTGATTCGTCTAAAAATTTTGCTCTGAGACTTTTGATGTAAAAAGCAACGAATTTCTATTGAAAAATTTGTGATTTTCCAAGTTGTGACTTAAGTTAAAGTTTTTTGGAAAGAAACTGAAGAATCCAAAAAGATTAACTACTAAAAACTCTAATCGCAACCTAAAATTGGTAAATAAAATGTCATTATAGTATCCGAATCCGAGCAGTATTTTATGTGGATCATTGGAAAACTCTTTGGTCGACTGCAGAGTTCTTATTTAATAATCCACTTGAAAGGCACTTTGGACGCTTCAAATAATTATTAATATATTTTATTTCGTCGTATATCCGATAGCAAGGTCACAATACCCAAAATAAATTACAAAAACAACTTTTACGCATACTTGCTTTTTTGTAATTTTAAAATTTTGAAAATTTAAAGACACGAAAGCAAAACGAAAATGAGAAACTTTTTTGAAAATGTGTTTCGTTCCGCTAAAAATTGATTGTGTAACTTCAAGCTAAAAGAAATCGAATTGCAGTTAATGTTAACGAGGGAAATTATGAAATAAAAAGTTGAATCAACCTTTAATTAATTAACCTTTTATTTCATAATTTTCCTCTTTTAGATAAATACCTGCCCTGATGATGTACGCTAGTAATTGCGTACCAAACTGGTAGGCGCTAATAGAAATGATCTCCTGCAGAAGAGTTTTTTTTATTTGAATTTATTTAATTCACTTGTAGTTTTTTACATTTGTACTTTGAAAGTTACAGAATTAAAGAAAAAAAATGAAATACAATAAAATAGAAACAACATTAAAGTTTTGGCAAACTAATTATGTAAGTAATGTTCATCGATACTACTTATTTCACTTAAATTATCTGCAAAGCAGCTCTTTTTCAGATACAAAAAGTAAACTACTGAAATTTGATTATTTTTTGAAATTGAGACTTTTTGCAAGTGCTAATAAGAATTGCACACACATCGCAGCTTTGTTTAAATAAAGTACATGGAAGATGTGCGTAATTTTAAATTTATAGCGGTGATTTTAAATTATGTAGCTGGGAGCAATAAAGGATTTAACACATTAATTTTAACTAACAAGAAACTTTCACTACTTATGGAGACATTCCAAGACGTTCCAGAAAAAAATGTGCAAGAACCAAAATTGTCGGTCGAGGTTTAGCATACCACCACTTTTTGAATTCGGAACGCAAATAACTACTACAGTTAATTGATATTAACTATTTGTTTAAAAGGTGAAGTACTTTCGTTGTTCTACTTTTATTCGTTCAGTAGGTGCACGACAATTTTTTTAATTTAGCTACTCGTATTTGGTTAAATCAATATTTTTTGTTTAGAAAAATGAACGAGAACTCATCTTGAGTAATAGTTCTAAAAAGAATATTAATAAATTATGCAAACTACATAATGTAATTGGGATATTATGTAGATACCCCAATCAACTTTAAAATGGTTTTAATGTTATTCAAACTTAATGTTATATTTTTGTTAAAAATATTCATATCAATAATTATTTACACAGCTTATAATTTACATTCTGTTATTACTACCACTTTTTTAGTATCGATTACATAATATTCTAAATAAAGTTAAATATAAAGGTATTGAATTTAAAAATTTCACACGATAATGAGAAGCGGTGTTTAAAAAAATATTTATATATTTTACATCAACAATTTTAATGATTCTGTATGGAATTGGAACAACAATCTAAAGGCGAATTATGCATAGCGAAATTACTAAAAGAATTATTCCCAAGTAATGACATAAATTTTGTGCTAGAATCACATTTCCCTACAAGCTTCATACAAAATATTTCAAATTTAATAAACATAAATACCGTAGAAAACTTGTACAACTCTACTAGATCATTTAATTTTTATAATTATTTAATTTATGTAAGTAATGCTTCGAATTTAAACTTTAGCATAGAGGAGATTGTTAAAACCAAGTTATGGAACCCAACAAATAGTTCAAGAAGAATTTTTTAAATTTTATGGAAGTACCACATCAGAACTGTAGTTTTAGTAGTACCTAATCAAAATCTTCAAATTTCTCCAAATTTATACATTTGGCATCCATTTGAAGCGAAAAACAAGTGCGGATAAAAATTTACTGTAAATCGTTTCTCAGACTGTAATTTCAACGAAGCTAAGAAATCTTTGGCAACTCGTGTTGAGGATTTCAGTGACTTGGATTGGAGTTATTAGTTACCTTAAAAAACTTAACTTAAAATATACTAGATAAGTTTACCCTACTGTAACAATATTACTTACCGTCATAAATATGATTGCTAAAAAATTAAAGGTAGCAAAGGTAGCTTACTATAGCAACAAAGATAAGGGAGAACTTAATAATGTATCAAATGAAATCTTGTTAGATTTCTACTTTACGAACAACTGCTTATACAGCAGATTGCGATTAAGGAAAGCTGTATTTTATGATATTTATACTTGGGTTGTACCTTGTCCTGTCCCAGTAACATAGATTAAAGTGATCTTTTAATATTTCAAAATGAACGTGGGGTTTAATTTTATGTTGTGTTCTTATTATAAGCATAATTTGGAATTTAAGTGCAAGATGTTTAAATTGGTGAAGCAAGTATAAACAGTTTTCTCAATGTATTCCAAGCACTTTTCATTAGTGTTTTCCGTTTGCATAAGATTGCTGCCTTCGTCGTTTTGCCTAAGAAAGTTTATAATATCGTACTTAATTTTCATCATGCATATCGACATTGCATTTCAAAGTAAATTGAGTAGCCTTTATTCCCTACCCATGTATGATTCTCCTATTGATACTATAAAAAATTATATGACTCGAATTTGAGAATATTTATTCGCGAGAACTTGGGAAAATGATTTTAAACGGAAGACCGGCTTAATAAAAAAACTGCTAGTAAAGGGAGGTGCTAAAACATTATAATTACACAGAATTGATCAAAAAAATAGTGCAATGTAAAAATTATACTACGTCTAGTCCAAAATATCTTACTATGTACTCTTTTCCTAAGAAAGTAAAATAACTTAATTTTATAAATAAAGATAGTGGCTTTTTGGATTGAAATTATGGCTGTAATAAAGAAGGGCAATACTTATTCTTACCTATTTTTAATAAATTTGTTGACAGATTAACAGAAGGAGGATTTTATTTAAACAATTATTTATAACTAATAATTTTAATGTTATGGTAGTAGGGCTGCGTTGGTTTTACGAATGGAACATTTATACGGTTGTTTGCTCTTTGGTTAGGTGGATTAGCTATTTCTTTATTTGTATTTTTACTTGAAATTACAGAAGGTACCTATTTAGTTATTTATATTTTATTTATTTACCTATTTAGTATATTATACTCATGTAACCACGAAGTTAGATTAGAAAAACAAATCACTCCTTTTTAGATTTAGAGCATACTTTTTATGTCATCATCCTGAAAAGCTAAAACTATCAAGCTAAAATATCCCGATAATATTATATTCTCTTTATCCCTTCTATGACAAAATTTACTAAGTTATGGCTATTTGATATCAAAAATATGTTTTTATACAAATGGGCATTATTAATTTAGTTATTTGTATGTATGTATATTATATTCCAAAAAAATCATTAGCAATTTCTTATATCATTGAATAAAAGGTATACAATATATGTTTAATTAATTATTTTAATTTATAATATATAAACCGAAAATTACATACATCCATATCTTAAATATATCGGTATATAATAATTTTGTAAGCTAGCTATTTTAAAAAACAATATAATGTTTAATGTGTATAAAATGAATGAAAAAGCATTAGTAAGTAATTCTAATAGAAGTTTAATTAATTTTGTAAATTATATAGACGATCATATAAATATTAAAACAGTTTCAATATTGAATTTTGCATTTTTCATAAAACTTTTAAACTTCAACTTAATTTTGAAAAATTAAGTCGAAAATTTTAGCCAATGCAGTATCAGATTTATAAGCCACCTAATAGAATTTGCATTACCTACTACCATTTATTAAAGAAGTTTTTATTTTTATTAATGTTATTATTGTAAATCGATTATTTAAAATGTAATATCTGTCTGTAGATTCTTTGAACTCTCCTAGTCCGTTTCACGAATCCGAGCCAAATTTTGCAGTTACTCTTTAGGATCCTGCAGGATTTTTCGCGTAAAAAACGGGAACCGATACAACAAAAAATTTTGAAGAGAAAATCACAGCGAAGAATTGCGGACGCACATGAAGATATTTACAGTAGATACAGTACAGTTACATATATACAGTAGATATTTAAAAACGTATATTCTATATAAAAAAAATTTCTTTCACTAAATTTATATCATTTCACTTTAGGTAACATTGCATAATATGATCGAAGAACTCTCCGGAGCTTGTATTTAAAAAGGAGAGATTATTAGTGCAATTAAATTAGGATCAACGTTAAAGCAACTTTCCTAATAAAGTATTTAAAGTTTGTACAGAACAGTGACGGAAGCAGAAACAAATAGTCTGCAAGTTACCAAACAACAAACAAAATATTTATATGCCTTCGGATGACAAACATTAGAGCGGAACAAACGTTCACCATAAGTTAAACGGAATGGAAATGTTTTAAATCCACGAGTCAGAGCTTTACTTATTTGAATATAATAAAGAAAATGAAATAAAGTCACGTATAAAAGCTCTTTTGCACTTAAGACAATTTTAGAAGTTTTAATAACTTTTAATATTATTTCAAGATTTTTCTATTCATATTTTTCTAACTTATATAAATTTTTTAAATTTTGAAAATTTATTGGCCAACTAAGATAATAAGATATAAATCAAGTTGGTTTAAACACCGCGTTTTTCTTATTCATCCACCAACTGTAAGATGAAAACATTGAAAATGTTAGTTGGAAAATTAATTTGCAGTGAAGAGTATAGTTTGAAGTGGTAACACACTTTGTATATTACAGTGCTTTGCTTGTTTAAAATTCATAAATAAATAGGTCTAATAACAAGTCACAGAGGAATTGAAAAAATTATTATACATAATAACAAACGTCAAAGCAAAATTTGTTTTTTTGGAAACACAAGCATACATTTTCTCCTAAGTACAAACTGATGACGAAATATTTTAATGAAACACTATCAGAATAAATGCTAATGATATTGGTTTATTAATTGCTTTAATAGATGTATTGCGTGCACGAAACTATACGCTTTGATGTGTTTGATATGGAAAGCAAAACAATCTCCATTCGTTCATATAAAAAAGTGTTAAACAGTGAACATTATTCAAACTTGTACAAAAAATAGATATATCATGATTATTAAAATATTAATATATTATTCCATAATATTCTTCGCAATCGCATATAATAAATTTGAACTGCAAAATTTTTCAATTTCTCAAAAATGCATTTCCAAAATATTCAAACAGTTTTTGTAGATAACACCGATATTCATGTACTAGTTGAATCACAATTACAAGTAAATTTTATAAATACTTTACCCCATCCAGTGTTGGTAACAACAACAGACAAATTGTATAATTCAAGTTCAAGCTTTAGTAACAATTACATCGTGTATATTCAAGACGATGTAAGTTTAAATTCAACTTTCAATGAATTTATAAATAGCCAGATTTGGAACCCAAGACATAGTCCAAGATGGAGCTACCTGATAATAACTCATTTTGTGCAAGAAGTTACAAGTGTTTTCAAAATGCTATGGCAGTATCATATAAACAATGTAATTCTTATGGTGATAAATCAAGATTTGGAAAAATCCCCAAATATCTATTTCTGGTTACCATTTGCATCAAAAATGAATGCGGTCAAAAATACCATATTGATCATTGTCAATGTTGCAGTTTTAAAAAATACGATGATTTTAGAGAAAAATCTCACGATTTCACTAAATGTATAATTCGGTATTTTGATTATGCCAATTCCGATGATATGAAATATCTAATTAGGGGTTTTCCTGCTTCTGCGCTCTCTTTCAATTTTCTTAAAATAATTAGTGAAAAATTGCAGACAACCATATCGTTTGATAAATTTACTTATGAAGATTTTTAACTAACACCGGGTCTCATAATATTTTAATTTTGCTCAAAGTTCACGAGACTTAGAAAGTTATGAAGAGTACGACTTAAGCAAAGCGATTTATTACGATACATCAGCGTGGCTAGTTCCTCGGCCTGATCCTATTTCAAATTTTAAATTGATATTTTTTGTATTTGAAAAAAAAATATGGATGGCCATTATAATTTGCATCGTTATGACAGGAATAACTTGGAATTTACTTGCAAGACACTCAAATGAGGGCAACATATATAAACAATTTTCCAGGTGTATTTTAAGTGCCTATTCATTAGCTTTTTTAATTGGTATCAACCCGCTTCCTAAATCTAGTCGTTTAAGAATTGTGGTGATATTATATCTATTTTTATAATGCAGGTAGATAATGCATTTCTAAGTAAGTTAAGTAGTATTCTTTAAGACCCTTATATGAATCACCAATTGATACAATGCAAAAACTTTTAGATTCTAAATTAAAATTTGTATTTTTCTGAAGAGATAGAACAGTTAAACGAAAAGCAGCCATTGACAATAGCAGCGCATTACAACAGCTTGTCAGTAAATTAGCACCATTGGATAATGATAATATTACCGAGGTAGCAAATTATATCAAGCTGTATAAGAATTGCAGTGTTCCTTTTCCGATAAATATGGTCATGGAATTTGTTCCCTATGAAATAACAAAAGATGTTGACTTTATTGTAAACAGTACTAGAATTTTAAAGTATGAACTTTTATTTGCTATAAATAAAGGTAATTATTTTTTACCAGTATTGAATACATTCGTTGACAGAATTACTGAAAGTGGTATTCTATATGCAAAATTTGCTGGTTTAATACATAATTTTAGAGATAATGAGAAGGATAATAGTTTCTCAAAAATACAATTGTGTATGAAACACTTGTATGGAATATTTGCTATTTTATTGTTCGGTTTAATAGTTTCAATATCAGTGTTTTTTGGCGAATTGTTAATTTTTCATAAAAATAAAATAAAAATGTAGATGAAATGTAAATAACTTATTAATTAAAAAAATGTTATTGATGTGTTAAATTATCCATTATTAGCAAATTGTCAATTTATTAGCAAAACTCTATCTATTAATTTTCTTTTTCCAGCAAACATTTGATAACTAATGCAATGTTGTACTTTTAAAATTGTAAAATGAAATTGAATTAAATGTTCTTTAGAACCAAAAGCATTTCGTATTATATATTATAGTTACTATTCAAACAGTAGTACTCAAACAGTAGTAGAACCTGAAAAGTGGTCGGATTTCATCTGGGAATTTCTTTATTTCTTATCTGTGCAATTAATGCAGCAATACTAAAACATTGCAGCGCAAAAGCCATGCTTGTACGTTTGTACACCAAGGCATAGTATGCTAGTCAAGTCAGAAGTTTTTAGAAAGTTTTGTTCGTAACCCGATTTGTTTGTAACTAGTGGTGTTCGTAACCTGAAGTGCTAATGTAAGCCAAACCACGTGTTTACAAAACATCTATTCGTCCTCGAATCTTTTTAAATTGTGTTGCACGGATTTCCTATACAAATTACCGATACTCACCTTGGCATACAATTTACACAGTTCGACTCAAACCGAAGCTTCAACTTATTGACTTAGTTGAACTATCGATTAAACTATCGACCTAAGTTATTTTCTAGCCTGAATTAAGCAGTTCAGTGCATACTGCAGTTAAATAAATAATGAATGTTCTAAGTTGTATTTATTTCAAGTGGAAAACAGTAGTTTCTTTACTTTTAGTTGAATTTGTTACACTTTTAATTCTTTTAAATTTACCCCTTGATAAATTATACTAACTTAAAGGCTTTTCCATAAAATTTGACAGATAATTTTTATAAAGAAAAATTTGTGAGGTCAGTTTGTACCTACTTCAGTAGAAGATAGCTTAGATTAACGTTTTATTTCACATTGTTTGGATAGTGAAAAATTCTGGTTAGCTAGAATGAGAAAGTTAAGTGATATTCATTTCCGTTTTTTAAAGTTGATGTGATCGTTTGTTATTTTTGGTTGAAGAGCTGTACATTTTGTGCAGGTGATTATTATTAATGTAATTAATTTTAATAATCAATCTAATTCGACCTTTTATCTCTTTTGAATTTTTTTGGGATTTTTCTTTTGATGTTTTTCATTTGGATTTGAAATTTTATTAAATTTATTATATAAAGTTTGTACATGTGCGTTGAAAATGGGACTGCAGATTAGAATTTTACATTTGTTGCGAAGTCGATGAAGCCGCATAGAATTTATTCAATTTATCCCTGGACTGGCCAAGTTGCAAATGGTTTTGATTTGTTTTTGGCGAGTTTCAATTTAGGACAATTTTTTATTGAATTTTGAGCGTGTAATCATGGACAAATAGGATTGTTTCTTATATTTTATAATGATGGTAGTTGAAGGGTTCCAATTGTAATTAAAATCCATTTGGTTATTTTACAATGTAGCAAGCTTTCCAAGCGATTGCCTATGCTGTTTTTCTGTAATCATTATTGTGAGTTTTAACTTATTTTTGTATTTCAACTGGTCGAGGAAGTCTAACCGAACATAAGAAACTCGAGTGGAACACCAGATTGAATCGCTCCGGATTGAGTAAATTGTATGGTAAAGTTGGAATTTGTAGTTTTGTTTGCAGTTAATTACTTAGATACGTCATTTGCAACTGCTCCTTTGCGGTTCAGACTTTTCCACGTTGATATTATATCCGTTGTGGAACCATTCAATTGCTTGATTTTATTTTTGTTTGATTTATCCCGTCAGAATACTTCAACTTATTGTTAATTTTTTTAAATATTTTCTTCAAAATGATTTTGAATTTTACTTGCATTTTTTTTGTTTTAATGTGGGGTGAGAACCTTTAGTTCTTATCACCAATTAAATGTATTTCTTCTTTTTTGTTGTTTGTTGTATGTTCGTCTTATATTCTGAAATTAAAAAATACATGCCTCCCATCTTGTTTTTTCAATTCCTTATATGATAATAAAATAGTCTATTATTTTCTTAATTGTTTTATTTATTTTATCTAAATATTTTCGCGAAATTCTCTGCAATATAGCAAGAAGATTTTACTCTGAAAATTTTTAGATTCTTTACCAATTGTGAAAAAAGTAGTTTGACATTTTTAATTTTAAAAATATAAATTTATACTACTAGCAAAATAAACGAGTATTTGCACAGATATGTATGCTGATATTTCTGTTATTAATTTGTTATAAATAAAAAAATACACAAAAAAATTGGTAGAAATTTTCAGAGGTTTACTTGGTCATATCGATTTGGTTTATCTGTGATATGTAATATAAAGCAGACTTGTTTGGAAACCATACTTGTAATAATTATAGTTTTATTGGGATGATTATTGAATTTATAGACCAAATAGAAATAGTTTCGGAGAATTCTTGCGCGAACCTAAACATTTGTTTTAAAATCACGTGTAAAATGTTAATAAATGAATTGATATATCGCACTTTAAAAGACTTTGTTATCAAATATAATATAATGTATGTAGTCTATATAATTAGGCCATCGTTATGATTTTTATTAATAGTAATTGAATAAATTACCACCATTTATAACAGCCTAACACTGCTATTACAAAAAGATTTTTTTAAATTTTAATATACAGATATAACTTACATTCAAATATGACAGTGTTCATGATATTTTACGAAGTTTGAACAATGCTTAGAAATATTTTTGGTTTTTCTGTAATAATAAGTTTATTAATTTCTAACGGTCTACAATTAGAGAAATCTTCAAATTGGCAAACATGTGTCTCTAAAATTATATAAAAAACTCTTTTTTTACTGATCAAACCGATATTCACATAATAACTGACGTACATGTAAATACAAATTTCCTAAATTTAATTTCAAACCCAGTAGTAATAACAACAACATTTGCTCTAAGGTATTTCGTCTATAGCTATAGTAATAATTATATCATAATTGTTCAAGATGATACCAATTTAAAAGTAACAATGGAAGCATTCATTAACAGTAAAATATGGCACTCCAAAAACAGCCCAAGAGCAAAATATGTGTTGATCATATATTCGGTAAAAGAAGTACAACATATCTTTGAATTCTTATGGAAATATTACATAAGAAGAGTTATTTTAGTAGTGTTACATCAAAATCTTCAAATTACTACAAAAATTTATATTTGGTTACCATTTTCATCTAAAAATCATTGCGGAAAGTTTTTATAATAGACCAGTTTTCGGGTTGTGATTGTAAAGGAATTAGTAAAGCTTTTCAATTTCGGTTCGAAAACTTTTCTGCTTGTACGATGCATCTATATAGTTTTGTAAATAGTTCTAATCTAAAAAGGCATTATTTTTTGCTCCTACAACTGCAATTTTAACGAACGCTATTAAAATAATTGGTGAAAAATTACAAACACGAGTACGGTATCATCTTTATCGAGATAAAAAGTTTTAAATAATATCACCAATGACATTGTGCTGGCTGTGCAAGTAACAAGAGATATTAAATCCTGGTTGGAATATGATCTCAGCAGTACTATTTATTATGATATATTTGCTTGGTTTGTTCCGCAGTCGAAACAAATTATAAACTTAAAAATAATATTTTTGGTTTTTAACGTAAATGTATGGGCATCAATAATATTTTATGTAATTATAACTAGCATTGTGTGGAATTTAATTGCAAATCGTTTAACAAAATACGAAATATTTAAGCAATTCTCGAAGTGTATCCAAAGTACAGTTTCGTTGATATTTTCAGTTTCTATACAACGGCTTCCCAAGTCAAGTCTTTTGAGAATCCTTATGTTATTATATCTATTTTTTGTAATGCATATTGATATTGCATTTCAAAGTAAGTTGAGCAGTGTACTCCTGAAGCCATCGCACGAACCAGCAATCAACACCATGGAAAATTATTGGATTCCAAGTTAAAAATGTTGGCTCCTGACGTGATTTTTCAACAGTTGAAACTCGATAAATTTTATACTAATAGTGTTTTTAAAAGAATTACTAGAAAAGTAGAAGAAGGTAACTTTATAAATTTTACAGATTATATGAATCAAGTTATTGAACATCGAAATAGTAGTGTTGTTGTTCCAAAATATATGGTAACAAAATTCTTTTCAAGCGAAATAGTAAAACATTCAAACTTTATAGTAAGTGAATCTGGATTACTCACATTTGAGTTATTAGTTTCGCCAAAAAGGTTATTATATTTTACCTGTGTTTAATAATTTTGTTGAAAGGATCAGAGAAAGCGGTATTTTATATGGTAAATTATCGTATATCTACAAAATAAATAATTTTAACGTTCGCAATAATTCCGGGTTTGTGTTAAGTTTTAATCACTTGTATGGTGTTTTCGCTATATGGTTATTTGGTTTAGTTATTTCAGCTATTGTATTGTTAGGAGAAATAACATTTTTCAAATTTATGTAAAATTTTCTTGAAGCTAATCTGCAGTAATCAGTAATAAGGAAGCTAATTAAGTTAAGTAATTTTAATTAAATTTTTTAGAAATTATCAGATTGTTTCTGCAATTTATATTACTCTAATTTTTTTTGAGATAAGGTGAAGTTTGATAGTTTATGATTGCCATCAATATTTAGAATTTAGGATTTTCTCAGATCGGTTTGAGCTGTTAATTGAATTTTAAAGATATATTTTGGGGAAAAATGTATCGAAATGCCAATAACCCATTTTTAGCTTTTGCAAAATGTTTTCCAACCAGCTTGAATTAATAATAATGCAAATTTAATTAAAATTACTTTACTTGATTATCATAGAGTGTCATTCTTAATACAACACATACCTATGTACATTTTACAAGTTAAACATTTGCATGTTGGTTAATCTGAGGCACAATGACTTAACAGCTGTCATGAAAAACTGCGTCTTGCATATTTTTTAAAAACTTGTTTTAGGTTTTTAATTATTTTAATAAACATGTAAAACACTTTTCCACATCTTCAAGGACTTTATTATATTATAACTTCGAGTGTAATTTAGTGGAATTTCAGCAACCAATAGAAAAAATTTTATAATTTGCTTCTTAGGGTTCCTACCGCCAGCAAAGGTGAAACAACAGCGCTAAGTGAAAATAAATTAAATTCATACCTATTTAATGTGGTATAAGATAAAATTTAAATTAATCGTTTTATACTACATGGTTCAAACTAATAACTATGCAAAATTTAAACAAAATTTACTTAAATAATAAAAAGTTGTTAAACAATTGGCGAATATAATAACAAAATAATCAAAGCTTGACATTTCCACTGCATGTGCTTAAAGGTTGTTATAAAAATTGTTTTTCCACTACTAGCCATAAACACTATCATTTCAACGTAAGTAATCGAACTGTGAACCACGCCTTCTATCACCTGAGGTGAATAATATTTCATTATTCACTAGTAGTTAATAATGAACATAAATGCGTAGTCCGGAAACTTCGGGCCATTTTGAAAGAAAATTTATGTGTAAAACGAATTAGCATAACCAAGAAATTCTATCAATAGTGTTTAAATAATTAAAATCGGTCTATAAATAAGATTAATTTGATATTTAAAATGTTGATTAAATTGAATTTTGTGACGTTTAGCAATTAGCGAAATGAGAAAACGAATTAATTATGACAGCTAATTATGACTAGAAACTTTATAAATCGATTATTAATAATTATTACAATCAATTATCGTTACAAATAGTACACTTATTGACAAAATAGTTTTCGTCAACTATATACTGCAAAACTTACAAATATCAAAATATTTAATGTAACCTTTATGTCAAAATTAATTAAACATTTTCAAGCAAGTGTCAACATCAAAACAAAAACTATCATTTGTTTTATAATTTGAAATAAATAATTAAAACGATTTACTTTATTCATTAACAATTATTATTATAAGAGTAAACAATCCTAGTATGGAAAAAATTGTATATAAACCACGGTAGTGAAGCGTTTATAACCCGCGCATAACACTATGCTTCACTACTTGTGTATAATATACTATTATTTCAACCATCGATGACTATTATTATTAGAACGCAACACTAAAGGTAATAAAGCATTATTTAAATAAATTTGCAAAGATTGTCAAAGACAATACAATACTTTTATTAAATCAGTGAACACTAAAAATTATTACGACTATACAACTTTTGCCACTAACAAACGGTTATCGTAATCAAATAATCAAGATTAGTCACTACTACAGTACAAGTACCTATCATAAAAATTATAAGTTGCAAGAAATTTAAAATTTTAACAATTCAAGATTACTTAAAATTTAAAACATAAACAATAATCGATCAAGAACAATTACTATGAATAATTAATTTAATTGTTAATTTTAAGAATTGCTGAATGGCATAATAAGTATTTAATTTTAAGAAAATCTTTAGAGTAGGAATTTTCTGTAAATTAATGTGTAACATTTTATCTTATGTACAGGAGAAAGAAAATTTACAAATTTGTTTTAAAAGTAAAATAAAAGTTAACTTGACAAATTCAATTGTTGTTTGCGTTATTATTTATTTACCATTTATTATATACAAGGTGTTTTACGACTGAGTTAGTTGGTGAAATTCTACAAAGGTACTATATGTATTGCTAATGTAAGTCGATGTCTTTTGGCTATTTAGCACTTTTAAACAATTTTAACTACAATTTTATTGTTTTTAATAACATTCCAATCTATTAAGTATAATAAAAAATATTAACTAAATTTTAAATAGAAGGGAATGGCTTGCAGGTTTCTACCCCATAGCTTTTTTTATCATTACTCGTCGTAAAATCAACGTATTGTTCATACCTATATAACATACGTTGGAAAGAGAAAGTAAAAACCCACAATCTTGAGTTAGAAATAAATTGAATTCTCAAAATAATAAAAATTTACAGCCAAGTTTTAAAATTATCCAAAATCGACCTCTTGAAATTTTGACTTGCAGGTTGTCACCCCTTGAAAAATTCCTGAAAATGTAGAGAAACTCAAGTAAAACACCCGATTTAGTGAATTTATTGAAAGTTATTTAGTGAAAAATTAAGGCAAAACAAACGTTACATCTTAACTTTAATTGATTTATTAACTTCAGTAACAGCAATTTACCTGTTAGGCATTAGGCGCTATCTGACAATATAAACAGCATGCAGAACACAATCTACAATTTTACATCTACAATTTTACAGATTATCAATTTTATGTTAATTCACTGAGTTCACCTGTATCTGTCTATGAGGTCTGTAGGTTGGTATCTTTTAGTCTGCGAACTTCACTTGTAACCACTAACAGTTTGTTTGCATATAGTTAGGATGATGTAGCAGTTTGACTATATTTAGCACTAAATGTTTTTATTGTTTCTTTGATTGAAGATAGTGGTATATCGCGTTGTATCACTTTATTTGTCACGTATCTAGGTGCATCGATCATCATTCTTATGACCTTGTTCTGGAATCTCTGTATAATATCTATGTTGAATTGGCTGATGCATTGTATTCTGTTCTATTGCTTCATGATGCCTTGTAGAGAGTATTTTATTTTCAGAGTGAGTTGGGATTTCTGCAATCAGCAATACATTTGGTTGAGCTTCAATCCAATTTTTTAAATCTTCATATTAGAGTATATGGTGCAGAATGTGTAGGTTTCAAAAATAAGTTTTGTTTAAAAAAATAGAGACGTGACATCGAAATAAATGTTTAAAGTTATCATAAAGTGTTTTACAATTCTCCAATTGATTCATTTCAGATTTCTTTCATTTGGCAATGAAATACAAACTGTAAAACTGGGGATTAATAATTTCAGTGAGTAAGATACTAATAATTAGTTTATAATATTTCAAATTGAAATTTATTAAACTTCTGAAACACAATTTTTTTTACCTATGAAAATGGATTATTCAATGATCAATCACATTGATTGTTATAGATAAAACATATAATAGATGGTTTTAAAAGTAAGGTTGAAAGTTATTTAAATTTTTCTCCCAATTTTTTGGTTTCAAAACAGATAATGATAATAAGCTTTTAAAATCTAAGTAGATTTCATCTGATAATCACGACAGAATTATAATGAAACATATTCAAATTGTAAATGCGACGAAATGTTAGGAATATCAATTATGGTCTTAATAATAGATGTCATTTTGCCTGCAAAGAAATTACATGTTTTCAAAATGTATGGAATATCAATATAATAAAAGGTATTACAATCTCCAATCATTCATATAAAATGTGTTAAGCAGTGAACATTATTCAAACTTGTACAAAAACTAGATATATCATGATTGTTAAGATATTAATATATTATTCTATAATATATTCCACAATTGCATATAAATTTGAACCACAATATTTTCCAATGTTTGAAAAATGTGTTTTTGAAATATCCACACAGTTTTTTGTAGAAAACACCGATATACACGTACTGGTTGATCCACACTTACAAGTCAATTTTTAAATAGTTTACCACATCCCGTGTTGGTAACAACAACAGATAAATTGTATAATTCAAGCTCTACTTTAGTAGCAATTTCATCGTGTATATTCACGACGAGTTAACTATAAATGAAACTTTGATGAATTTGTAAATAGCCAGACTTGGAACCCAAGGAATAGTCCAAGATGGAACTACTTAATAATAATTCATTTTGTGCAAGAAGTTACAAGTGTTTTCAAAATGCTATGGGAATATCATATATACAATGTAATTCTGATGGAGTATATCAATGGAATGCCATAATTGTAACATCAATTACAATTTTATAAATAAATTTTCTTAATATCTTGTGTTTATTATAATCATTTATGTAATACTAATCAATCAAGTTGTTAGTTATCGTCATAAAACTTTTTTCAAACAACTTCCAACTAGTAAGAAATTTTGAGCGTTTTGAAGTGTTTTAAACTGTAGTTACAATAGCACGGAGATTGTAAATTTTCTAATGGAGTAAAGGTTATCAAGTTTGCTAACGAACGACTAGAATCGCATAAATTTTTCATGATTCTGTTTCGACCACTAATTTCTTTAATATCTTCACAATCCAGTTATCCTACAATTGAAAATATACAGATTTTTAATAATAATGTAACAAAACACAAACAAAAATTCTATATCGAATAAAAACTAGTGAACGTGGAATGCAAGTAAATAGATGTTGACGAAAATTATTTTGTCGAAAAATGTACTATTTGTAACGATAATTGATTGTAATAATTATTAATAATCGATTTATAAAGTTTCTAGTTTCAGCTGTCATATAAGTCATAATCCCGTGTTCATAATTCTCATTTCGCCCCAATTGCTAAACGTCACAAAATTCCAATTTAATCAACATTTTAAATATCAAATTAATCTTATTTATAGACCGATTTTAATTATTTAAACACTATTGATAGAATTTCTTGGTTATGCTAATTCGTTTTACATAAATTTTCTTTCAAAATGGCCCGAAGTTTCGGACTACGCATTTATGTTCATTATTAACTACTAGTGAATAATAAAAAATTATTCACCTCAGGTGATAGAAGGCGTGGTTCACAGGGTTTGATCACTTACGTTGAAATGATAGTGTTTATGGCTAGTAGTGGAAAGAATTTATTTTGATTTATCTTTTTAAATTTATTACTATTTTTTTTCATTTTTCCAATTTTCCGCATGCATACATTTAACTTTTATGGGATATGTTATTATAAAACTAAGCAATGAAAATCAGCTCTTGGACCGATGGCTAGCTCTTTGAGGCAGTTTAATAATAATGAACATAATGAGATCTTATACGAATAGCCACATGAGATTCATTTATCTAAAAATTTGAATTGAGATTACATTTCTTCAAAAGTTTAAAAATGTAAATGTTTTCCTTCTGTATTAATTAAGCTGGCTAACTGATCGAAAGCATAACCATTATGTAATATTTTCGAGAAATTATCTGATTCGTCTAAAATTTTGCTCTGAGACTTTGATGTAAAAGCATCGAATTTTATTGAAAAATTTGTGATTTTCCAAGTTGTGACTTAAGTTGAAGCTTTTGAAAGAAACTGAAGAATCCAAAAGATTAACCACTAAAACTCTAATCGCAACCTAATTGGTAAATAAAATGTCATTATAGTATCCGAATCCGAGCAGTATTTTATGTGGATCATTGGAAAACTCTTTGGTCGACTGCAGAGTTCTTATTTAACAATCCATTGGAAGGCACTTTGAACGCTTCAAATAATTATTAATATATTTTATTTCGTCGTATATCCGATAGCAAGGTCACATTACCCAAAATAAATTACAAAAACAACTTTTACGCATACTTGCTTTTTTGTAATTTTAAAATTTTGAAAATTTAAAGACACGAAAGCAAAACGAAAATGAGAAACTTTTTTGAAAATGTGTTTCGTTCCGCTAAAAATTGATTGTGTAACTTCAAGCTAAAAGAAATCGAATTGCAGTTAATGTTAACGAGGGAAATTATGAAATAAAAAGTTGAATCAACCTTTAATTAATTAACCTTTTATTTCATAATTTTCCTCTTTTAGATAAATACCTGCCCTGATGATGTACGCTAGTAATTGCGTACCAAACTGGTAGGCGCTAATAGAAATGATCTCCTGCAGAAGAGTTTCTTTTATTTGAATTTATTTAATTCACTTGTAGTTTTTTACATTTGTACTTTGAAAGTTACAGAATTAAAGAAAAAAAATGAAATACAATAAAATAGAAACAACATTAAAGTTTTGGCAAACTAATTATGTAAGTAATGTTCATCGATACTACTTATTTCACTTAAATTATCTGCAAAGCAGCTCTTTTCAGATACAAAAGTAAACTACTGAAATTTGATTATTTTTGAAATTTAGACCTTTTGCAAGTGCTAATAAAATGTACACACATCGCAGCTTTGTTTAAATAAAGTACATGGAAGATATGCGTAATTTTAAATTTATAGCGGTGATTTTAAATTATGTAACTGGGGCAATAAAGGATTTAACACATTAATTCTAACTAACAAGAAACTTTCACTACTTATAAGACATTCCAAGACGTTCCAGAAAAATGTGCAGGGACCAAAATTGTCGGTAGAGGTTTAGCATACCACCACTTTCTGAATTGAAACGCAATAACTACTACAGTTAATTGATATTAACTATTTGTTTAAAAGGTGAAGTACTTTCATTGTTCTAGTTTTATTCATTCTAAGGTGCACGATAATTTTTAATTTAGCTACTCGTATTTGGTTAAATCATTATTTTTGTTTAGAAAATTAACAAGAACTCATCGTGAGTAGTAGTTCTAATAAGAATATTAATAAATTATGCAAACTACATAATGTAATTGGGATATTATGTAGATACCCCAATCAACTTTAAAATGGTTTTAATGTTATTCAAACTTAATGTTATATTTTTGTTAAAAATATTCATATCAATAATTATTTACACAGCTTATAATTTACATTCTGTTATTACTACCACTTTTTAAATTATCGATTACATAAATTCTAAATAAAGTTAAATATAAAGGTATTGAATTTAAAAATTTCACACGATAATGAGAAGCGGTGTTTAAAAAAATATTTATATATTTTACATCAACAATTTTAATGATTCTGTATGGAATTGGAACAACAATCTAAAGGCGAATTATGCATAGCGAAATTACTAAAAGAATTATTCCCAAGTAATGACATAAATTTTGTGCTAGAATCACATTTCCCTACAAGCTTCATACAAAATATTTCAAATTTAATAAACATAAATACCGTAGAAAACTTGTACAACTCTACTAGATCATTTAATTTTTATAATTATTTAATTTATGTAAGTAATGCTTCGAATTTAAACTTTAGCATAGAGGAGATTGTTAAAACCAAGTTATGGAACCCAACAAATAGTTCAAGAAGAATTTTTTAAATTTTATGGAAGTACCACATCAGAACTGTAGTTTTAGTAGTACCTAATCAAAATCTTCAAATTTCTCCAAATTTATACATTTGGCATCCATTTGAAGCGAAAAACAAGTGCGGATAAAAATTTACTGTAAATCGTTTCTCAGACTGTAATTTCAACGAAGCTAAGAAATTTGGCAACTCGTGTTGAGGATTTCAGTGACTTGGATTGGAGTCATCAGTTACCTTAAAAAACTTAACTTAAAATATACTAAAGAAGTTTACCCTATTATAACAATATTACTTACCGCCGTAAATATGATTGCTAAAAAAACTAGGTAGCAAAGGTAGCTTACTGTAGTAACAGAGATAAGGCAGAATTAAATAATGTAATAAATGAGATCTTGTTAGATTTCTACCTTTTACAAATAACTAATGCTTATACAGCAGATTACAATTTAAGGAAAGCTGTATTTTATGATATTTATACTGGGGTTGTACCTTGTCCTGTCCAGTAACATAGATTAAAGTGATCTTTTAATATTTCAAAAATGGACGTGGGGTTTAATTTTATGTTGTGTTCTTATTACAAGCATAGTTTGGAATTTAAGTGCAAGACGTTTAAATTGGCGAAGCAAGTATAAACAGTTTTCTCAATGTATTCCAAGCACTTTTTCATTAATGTTTTCGTTTGAATAAGATTGCTGCCTTCGTCGTTTTGCCTAAGAAAGTTTATAATATCATACTTAATTTTCATCATGCATATCAACATTGCATTTCAAAGTAAATTAAGTAGCGTTCATTCCCTACCCATGTATGATTCTCCTATTGATACTATGAAAAAATTATATGACTCGAATTTGAGAATACTTATCCACGAGAACTTGGGAAAAAGATTTAAAACGGGAAGACCGGCTTAATGAAAAAAATTGCTAGTAAAGGGAGGTGCTAAAACACTATAATTACATAGAATTGATCAAAAATATGGTGCGATGTAAAAATTATTCATCGTCTAGTCCAAAATTTCTTACTATGTACTTTTTTCCTAAGAAAGTAAAATATCCTAATTTTATAAATAAGGATAGTGGCTTTTTTTGGATTGAAATTATGGCTGTAATGAAGAAGGGGCAATACTTTTTACCTATTTTTAATAAATTTGTTGACAGATTAACAGAAGGAGGATTTTTATTAAAATTTTATTAAATTTAAAGAATTATTTATAACTAAGAATTTTAATGTTTATGGTAGTAGGGCTGCGTTGGTTTTACGAATGGAACATTTATACGGTTTGTTTGCTCTTTGCTTGCTCTAGGTGGATTAGCTATTTCTTTATTTGTATTTTTACTTGAAATTACAGAAGGTACCTATTTAGTTATTTATATTTTATTTATTTACCTATTTAGTATATTATACTCATGTAACCACGAAGTTAGATTAGAAAAACAAATCACTCCTTTTTAGATTTAGAGCATACTTTTTGATATTGTATTTCATCCTGAAAAGCTAAAACTATCAAGCTAAAATATCCCGATAATATTATATTCTCTTTATCCCTTCTATGACAAAATTTACTAAGTTATGGCTATTTGATATCAAAAATATGTTTTTATAAAATGGGCATTATTAATTTAGTTATTTGTATGTATGTATATTATATTCCAAAAAAATCATTAGCAATTTCTTATATCATTGAATAAAAGGTATACATATATGTTTAATTAATTATTTTAATTTATAATATATAAACCGAAAATTACATACATCCATATCTTAAATATATCGGTATATAATAATTTTGTAAGCTAGCTATTTTTAAAAATCAATATAATGTTTAATGTGTATAAATGAATGAAAAAGCATTAGTAAGTAATTCTAATAGAAGTTTAATTAATTTTGTAAATTATATAGACGATCATATAAATATTAAAACAGTTTCAATATTGAATTTTGCATTTTTCATAAAACTTTTAAACTTCAACTTAATTTTGAAAAATTAAGTCGAAAATTTTAGCCAATGCACTATCAGATTTATAAGCCACCTAATAGAATTTGCATTACCTACTACCATTTATTAAAGAAGTTTTTATTTTATTAATGTTATTATTGTAAAATCGATTATTTAAAATGTAATATCTGTCTGTAGATTCTTTGAACTCTTTCCCAGTCCGTTTCACGAATCCGAGCCAAATTTTGCAGTTACTCTTTAGGATCCTGCAGGATTTTTCGCGTAAAAAACGGGAACCGATACAACAAAAAATTTTGAAGAGAAAATCACAGCGAAGAATTGCGGACGCACATGAAGATATTTACAGTAGATACAGTACAGTTACATATATACAGTAGATATTTAAAAACGTATATTCTATATAAAAAAAATTTCTTTCACTAAATTTATATCATTTCACTTTAGGTAACATTGCATAATATGATCAAAGAACTTTCCGGAGCAAGTATTTAAAAAGTAGAGATTATTAGTGCACGTAACTTGGAATCAACGTTAAAGCAACTTTCCTAATAAAGTATTTAAAGTTTGTACAGATCAGTGACGGAAGCAGAAAGTAATGGTCTGCAAGTTAACAAACAACAAACAAAATATTTATATGCCTTCGGATGACAAACATTAGAGCGGAACAAATGTTCACCAGAAGTTAAACGGAATTGAAATGTTTTAAATCCACGAGTCAGAGCTTTACTTATTTGAATATAATAAAGAAAATGAAATAAAGTCACGTATAAAAGCTCTTTTGCACATTAAGACAATTTTAGAAGTTTTAATAACTTTTAATATTATTTCAAGATTTTTCTATTCATATTTTTCTAACTTATATAAATTTTTGAAATTTTGAAAATTTATTGGCCAACTAAGTAATAAGATATAAATCAAGTTGGTTTAAACCTCGCGTTTTTTTCTTATTCAACTACCAACTGTAAGATGAAAACATTGTAAATGTTTGTTGGAAGATTAATTTGCAGTGAAGAGTATACTAGTTGAAGTGGTAACACACTTTGTATATTACAGTGCTTTGCTTGTTTAAAATTCATAAATAAATAGGTCTAATAACAAGTCACAGAGGAATTGAAAAAATTATTATACATAATAACAAACGTCAAAGCAAAATTTTTTTTTTTTAGAAACACAAGCATACATTTTCTCCTAAGTACATACTGATGACGACATATTTTAATGAAACACTATCAGAGTAAATGCTGATGATATTGGTTTATTAATTGCTTTAATAGATGTATTGCGTGCACGAAACTATACGCTTTGATGTGTTTGATATGAAAAGCATTACAATCTCCATTCGTTCATATAAAAAGTGTTAAACAGTGAACATTATTCAAACTTGTACAAAAGTAGATATATCATGATTGTTAAAATATTAATATATTATTCTATAATATTCTTCGCAATTGCATATAATAAATTTGAACTGCAAAATTTTCAATTTCTCAAAATGCATTTCCAAAATATTCAAACAGTTTTTGTAGATAACACCGATATTCATGTACTAGTTGAATCACAATTACAAGTAAATTTTATAAATACTTTACCCCATCCAGTGTTGGTAACAACAACAGACAAATTGTATAATTCAAGTTCAAGCTTTAGTAACAATTACATCGTGTATATTCAAGACGATGTAAGTTTAAATTCAACTTTCAATGAATTTATAAATAGCCAGATTTGGAACCCAAGACATAGTCCAAGATGGAGCTACCTGATAATAACTCATTTTGTGCAAGAAGTTACAAGTGTTTTCAAAATGCTATGGCAGTATCATATAAACAATGTAATTCTTATGGTGATAAATCAAGATTTGGAAAAATCCCCAAATATCTATTTCTGGTTACCATTTGCATCAAAAATGAATGCGGTCAAAAATACCATATTGATCATTGTCAATGTTGCAGTTTTAAAAAATACGATGATTTTAGAGAAAAATCTCACGATTTCACTAAATGTATAATTCGGTATTTTGATTATGCCAATTCCGATGATATGAAATATCTAATTAGGGTTTTCCTGTTCTGCGCTCTCTTTCAATTTTCTTAAAATAATTAGTGAAAAATTGCAGACAACCATATCGTTTGATAAATTTACTTATGAAGATTTTTAACTAACACCGGGTCTCATAATATTTTAATTTTTGCTCAAAGTTCACGAGACTTAGAAAGTTATGAAGAGTACGACTTAAGCAAAACAATTTATTACGATACATCAGCGTGGCTAGTTCCTCGGCCTGATCCTATTTCAAATTTTAAATTGATATTTTTTGTATTTGAAAAAAAAATATGGATGGCCATTATAATTTGCATCGTTATGACAGGAATAACTTGGAATTTACTTGCAAGACACTCAAATGAGGGCAACATATATAAACAATTTTCCAGGTGTATTTTAAGTGCCTATTCATTAGCTTTTTTAATTGGTATCAACCCGCTTCCTAAATCTAGTCGTTTAAGAATTGTGGTGATATTATATCTATTTTTTATAATGCAGGTAGATAATGCATTTCTAAGTAAGTTAAGTAGTATTCTTTTAAGACCCTTATATGAACCACCAATTGATACAATGCAAAACTTTTAGATTCTAAATTAAAATTTGTATTTTTCTGAAGAGATAGAACAGTTAAACGAAAAGCAGCCATTGACAATAGCAGCGCATTACAACAGCTTGTCAGTAAATTAGCACCATTGGATAATGATAATATTACCGAGGTAGCAAATTATATCAAGCTGTATAAGAATTGCAGTGTTCCTTTTCCGATAAATATGGTCATGGAATTTGTTCCTATGAAATAACAAAAGATGTTGACTTTATTGTAAACAGTACTAGAATTTTAAAGTATGAACTTTTATTTGCTATAAATAAAGGTAATTATTTTTTACCAGTATTGAATACATTCGTTGACAGAATTACTGAAAGTGGTATTCTATATGCAAAATTTGCTGGTTTAATACATAATTTTAGAGATAATGAGAAGGATAATAGTTTCTCAAAAATACAATTGTGTATGAAACACTTGTATGGAATATTTGCTATTTTATTGTTCGGTTTAATAGTTTCAATATCAGTGTTTTTTGGCGAATTGTTAATTTTTCATAAAAATAAAATAAAAATGTATATGAAATGTAAATAACTTATTAATTAAAAAAATGTTATTGATGTGTTAAATTATCCATTATTAGCAAATTGTCAATTTATTAGCAAAACTCTATCTATTAATTTTCTTTTTCCAGCAAACATTTGATAACTAATGCAATGTTGTACTTTTAAAATTGTAAAAAGAAATTGAATTAAATGTTCTTTAGAACCAAAAGCATTTCGTATTATATATTATAGTTACTATTCAAACAGTAGTACTCAAACAGTAGTAGAACCTGAAAAGTGGTCGGATTTCATCTGGGGAATTTCTTTATTTCTTATCTGTGCAATTAATGCAGCAATACTAAAACATTGCAGCGCAAAAGCCATGCTTGTACGTTTGTACACCAAGGCATAGTATGCTAGTCAAGTCAGAAGTTTTAGAAAGTTTTGTTCGTAACCCGATTTGTTTGTAACTAGTGGTGTTCGTAACCTGAAGTGCTAATGTAAGCCAAACCACGTGTTTACAAAACATCTATTCGATCCTCGAATCTTTTAAATTGTGTTGCACGGATTTCTATACAAATTACCGATACTCACCTTGGCATACAATTTACAGTTCGACTCAAACGGAAGCTTCAACTTATTGACTTAGTTGAACTATCGATTCAACTATCGACTTAAGTTTTTCTCTAGCCTGAATTAAGCAGTTCAGTGCATACTGCAGTTAAATAAATAATTTATGATCTAAGTTATATTTATTTCAAGTGGGAAAACAGTAGTTTCTTTACTTTTAGTTGAATTTGTTACACTTTTAATTCTTTTAAATTTACCCCTTGATAAATTATACTAATTTAAAGGCTTTTCCATAAAATTTGACAGATAATTTTTATAAAGAAAAATTTGTGAGGTCAGTTTGTACCTACTTCAGTAGAAGATAGCTTAGATTAACGTTTTATTTCACATTGTTTGGATAGTGAAAAAATTCTGGTTAGCTAGAATGAGAAAGTTAAGTGATATTCATTTCCGTTTTTAATGTTGATGTGATCGTTTGTTATTTTTTGGTTGAAGAGCTGTACATTTTGTGCAGGTGATTATTATTAATGTAATTAATTTTAATAATCAATCTAATTCGACCTTTTTATCTCTTTTGAATTTTTTTGGGATGTTTTCTTTTTGATGTTTTTCATTTGGATTTGAAATTTTATTAAATTTATTATATGAAGTTTGTACATGTGCGTTGAAAATGGGATTGCAGATTAGAATTTTACATTAGTTGCGAAGTCGATGAAGCCGCATAGAATTTATTCAATTTATCCCTGGACTGGCCAAGTTGCAAATGGTTTTGATTTGTTTTTGACGAGTTTCAATTTAGGACAATTTTTTTATTGAATTTTGAGCGTGTAATCATGGACAAATAGGATTGTTTCTTATATTTTATAATGATGGTAGCTGAAGGGTTCCAATTGTAATTAAAAGCAATTTGGTTATTTTAGAATGTAGCGAGCTTTCCAAGCGATTGCCTATATTGTTTTTCTGTAATTATTATTGTGAGTTGCAACTTATTTTTGTATTTCAACTGGTCGAGGAAGTCTAGCCGAACATAAGAAACTCGAGCGGAACACCTGATTGAATCGCTCCGGATTGAGTAAATTGTATGGTAAAGTTGGAATTTGTATTTTTGTTTGCAGTTAATTACTTAGATATGTCATTTGCAATTGCTCCTTTGCGATTCAGACTTTTTAACGTTGATATTATATCCGTTGTGGAACCATTCAATTGCTTGATTTTATTTTTGTTTGATTTATCCCTTCAGAATACTTCAACTTATTGTTAATTGTTTTAAATAATTTTCTTCAAAATTATTTTCAATTTTACTTGCATTTTTTTTGTTTTAATGTGGGTGAGAACCTTTAGTTCTTATCACCAATTAAGCGTTTTCTTCTTTTTGTTGTTTGTTGTATGTTCGTCTTATATTCTGAAATTAAAAATACATGCCTCCCATCTTGTTTTTCAATTCCTTAATATGATAATAAAAAGTCTATTATTTTCTTAATTGTTTTATTTATTTTACGGATTTACTAAAGTATTTATTCCCATATTCTCTACATGCACCTATAAAAAGTAAATTTTTCCACCTCTAAGAAAATTTGTTAGGTATTTAGCGAGTTATGGTATAATATAATTTTATATTTTAATTTTTATATCAATTTCAACAGTACCTACTACATAAATTAAACGAAATATTTACAATTTATTTGTCGATAATCGGATTATCTAACTGAATACTAAATATTTTGCGAAAATCTTGATATAAGAAGAAATTGTACTGAAAGTTTTAGATTCTTTACAATTGGCAATATTTAATATAATTTATACTGAAAGAGATAGCTATAATTATAATTTGAGTTTCGGAGAATTCTTGCGCGAACCTTAACATTTGTTTTAAAATCACGTAGTAAAATTTAATAAATGAATTGATATATCGCACTTTAAAAGACTTTGTTATAAAATATAGATAATGTATGTAGTCTATATAATTATGCGTTCGTTATGATTTTTATAAATAGTAATTGAATAAATTACACCATTTATAACATACTAACACTGCAATTACATAAAGATTTTTTAATTTTAATATGCTGATATAATTACGTTTCAAATATAGTATTTATGATATTTTACGAAGTTTGAACAATGCTTAGAAATATTTTGGTTTTTCTGTAATATAAGTTTATTAATTTCAACGGTCTACAATTAGAGAAATCCTAATTGGCAAACATGTGTCTCTAAAATTATAAAACTTTTTTACTGATCAAACCGATATTCACATAATAACTGACGTACATGTAAATACAAATTTCGTAAATTTAATTTCAAACCCAGTAGTAATAACAACAACATTTGCTCTAAGGTATTTCGTCTATAGCTATAGTAATAATTATATCATAATTGTTCAAGATGATACCAATTTAAAAGTAACAATGGAAGCATTCATTAACAGTAAAATATGGCATTCCAAAAACAGCCCAAGAGCAAAATATGTGTTGATCATATATTCGGTAAAAGAAGTACAACATATCTTTGAATTCTTATGGAAATATTACATAAGAAGAGTTATTTTAGTAGTGTTACATCAAAATCTTCAAATTACTCCAAAATTTATATTTGGTTACCATTTTCATCTAAAAATCATTGCGGAAAGTTTTTATAATAGACCAGTTTTCGGGTTGTGATTGTAAAGGAATTGTAAAGCTTTTCAACTTCGGTTGAAAATTTTACTTGTACAATGCATCTATAGTTTTGTAAATAGTTCTAATCTCAAAAGGCATTATTTTTGCTCCTACAACTGCAATTTTAACAAACGCTATTAAAATAATTGGTGAAAAATTACAAATACGAGTACGGTATCATCTTTATCGAGATAAAAAGTTTTAAATAATATCACCAATGACATTGTGCTGGTTGTGCAAGTAACAAGAGATATTAAATCCTGGTTGGAATATGATTTCAGCAGTACTATTTATTATGATATATTTGCTTGGTTTGTTCCGCAGTCGAAACAAATTATAAACTTAAAAATAATATTTTAGTTTTAACGTAAATGTATGGGCATCAATAATATTTTATGTAATTATAACTAGCATTGTGTGGAATTTAATTGCAAATCGTTTAACAAAATACGAAATATTTAAGCAATTCTCGAAGTGTATCCAAAGTACAGTTTCGTTGATATTTTCAGTTTCTATACAACCGCTTCCCAAGTCAAGTCTTTGAGAATGCTTATGTTATTATATCTATTTTCGTAATACATATTGATATTGCATTTCAAAGTAAGTTGAGCAGTGTACTCCTGAAGCCATCGCACGAACCAGAAATCAACACCATGGAAAATTATTGGATTCCAAGTTAAAATGTTGGCTCCTGACGTGATTTTTCAACAGTTGAAACTCGATAAATTTTATACTAATAGTGTTTTTTAAAAAAATTACTAGAAAAGTAGAAGAAGGTAACTTTATAAATTTTACAGACTATATGAATCAAGTTATTGAACATCGAAATAGTAGTGTTGTTGTTCCAAAATATATGGTAACAAAATTCTTTTCAAGCGAAATA
Source organism: Lycocerus yunnanus (assembly GCA_036346125.1). Classification (NCBI taxonomy): domain Eukaryota; kingdom Metazoa; phylum Arthropoda; class Insecta; order Coleoptera; family Cantharidae; genus Lycocerus; species Lycocerus yunnanus. The sequence goes on from JARFIX010000250.1 coordinate 62,436, forward strand.
GTAAAACATTCAAACTTTATAGTAAGTGAATCTGGATTACTCACATTTGAGTTATTAGTTTCGCCAAAAAGGTTATTATATTTTACCTGTGTTTAATAATTTTGTTGAAAGGATCAGAGAAAGCGGTATTTTATATGGTAAATTATCGTATATCTACAAAATAAATAATTTTAACGTTCGCAATAATTCCGGGTTTGTGTTAAGTTTTAATCACTTGTATGGTGTTTTCGCTATATGGTTATTTGGTTTAGTTATTTCAGCTATTGTATTGTTAGGAGAAATAACATTTTTCAAATTTATGTAAAATTTTCATGAAGCTAATCTGCAGTAATCAGTAATAAGGAAGCTAATTAAGTTAAGTAATTTTAATTAAATTTTTTAGAAATTATCAGATTGTTTCTGCAATTTATATTACTCTAATTTTTTTTGAGATAAGGTGAAGTTTGATAGTTTATGATTGCCATCAATATTTAGAATTTAGGATTTTCTAAGATCGGTTTGAGCTGTTAATTGAATTTTAAAGATATATTTTGGGGAAAAATGTATCGAAATGCCAATAACCCATTTTTAGCTTTTGCAAAATGTTTTCCAACCAGCTTGAATTAATAATAATGCAAATTAATTAAAATTACTTTACTTGATTATCATAGAGTGTCATTCTTAATACAACACATACCTATGTACATTTTACAAGTTAAACATTTGCATGTTGGTTAATCTGAGGCACAATGACTTAACAGCTGTCATAGAAAAACTGCGTCTTGCATATTTTTTAAAAACTGTTTTAGGTTTTTAATTATTTTAATAAACATGTAAAACACTTTTCCACATCTTCAAGGACTTTTTATATTATAACTTCGAGTGTAATTTAGTGGAATTTCAGCAACCAATAGAAAAATTTTATAATTTGCCCTTTGGTTCCTACCGCCAGCAAAGGTGAAACAACAGCGCTAAGTGAAAATAAATTAAATTCATAAATTTTAAAGTGGTTTAAGATAAAATTTAATTTAATCGTTTTATACTACATGGTTCAAACTAATAACTATGCAAAATTTAAACAAAATTTACTTAAATAATAAAAGTTGTTAAACAATTGGCGAATATAATAACAAAATAATCAAAGCTTGACATTTCCCCTGCATGTGCTTAAAGGTTGTTATAAAAAATTTTTTTTCCACTACTAGCCATAAACACTATCATTTCAACGTAAGTTATCGAACTGTGAACCACGCCTTCTGTCACCTGAGGTGAATAATATTTTATTATTCACTAGTAGTTAAAATGAACATAAATCGTAGTCCGGATACTTGGGCCCTTTTAAAGAAAATTTATGTAAAACGAATTAGCATAACCAAGAAATTCTATCAATAGTGTTTAAATAATTAAAATCGGTCTATAAATAAGATTAATTTGATATTTAAAATGTTGATTAAATTGGGAAATTTTTTGACGTTTAGCAATTAGGCAAATGAGAAAACGAATTAATTATGACAGCTAATTATGACTAGAAACTTTATAAATCGATTATTAATAATTATTACAATCAATTATCGTTACAAATAGTACACTTATTGACAAAATAGTTTTCGTCAACTATATACTCGCAAAACTTACAAATATCAAAATATTTAATGTAACCTTTATGTCAAAATTAATTAAACATTTTCAAGCAAATGTCAACATCAAAACAAAAACTATCATTTGTTTTATAATTTGAAATAAATAATTAAAACGATTTACTTTATTCATTAACAATTATTATTATAAGAGTAAACAATCCTAGTAGTGGAAAAAAGTAAAAAACCACGGTAGTGAAGCGTGTTATAACCCGCGCATAACACTATGCTTCACTACCTTGGTGTATAATATACTATTATTTCAACCATCGATGACTATTATTATTAGAACGCAACACTAAAGGTAATAAAGCATTATTTAAATAAATTTGCAAAGATTGTCAAAGACAATACAATACTTTTATTAAATCAGTGAACACTAAAAATTATTACGACTATACAACTTTTGCCACTAACAAACGGTTATCGTAATCAAATAATCAAGATTAGTCACTACTACAGTACAAGTACCTATCATAAAAATTATAAGTTGCAAGAAATTTAAAATTTTAACAATTCAAGATTACTTAAAATTTAAAACATAAACAATAGTCAATCAAGAACAATTACTATGAATAATTAATTTAATCGTTAATTTTAAGAATTGTTGAATGGCATAATAAGTATTTAATTTTAAGAAAATCTTTAGAGTAGGAATTTTTTTGTAAATTAATGTGTAACATTTTATCTTATGTACAGGAGAAAAGAAAATTTACAAATTTGTTTTAAAAGTAAAATAAAAGTTAACTTGACAAATTCAATTGTTGTTTGCGTTATTATTTATTTACCATTTATTATATACAAGGTGTTTTACGACTGAGTTAGTTGGTGAAATTCTACAAAGGTATGTATTGCTAATGTAAGTCGATGTCTTTTTGGGTATTTAGCACTTTTAAACAATTTTAACTACAATTTTTTTTGTTTTTAATAACATTCCAATCTATTAAGTATAATAAAAAAAAATTAACTAAATTTTAAATAGAAGGAATGGCTTGCAGGTTTCTACCCATTCCCTTTTTTTTCATTACTGTCGTAAAATCAACGTATTGTTCATACATATATAACATACGTTGGAAAGAGAAAGTAAAACCCACAATCTTGAGTTAGAAATAAATTGAATTCTCAAAATAATAAAAATTTACAGCCAAGTTTTAAAATTATCCAAAATCGACCTCTTGAAATTTTGACTTGCAGGTTGTCACCTTGAAAAAATTTCCCGAAAATGTAGAGAAACTCAAGTAAAACCCCGATTTAGTGAATTTATTGAAAGTTATTTAGTGAAAAATTAAGGCAAAACAAACGTTACACCTTAACTTTAATTTTTTTATTAACTTCTAGTACACAGCAATTTACCTGTTAGGCATTAGGCGTCTAGTCTGACAATATAAACAGCATGCGCAGAACACAATCTACAATTTTTTACATCTACAATTTTACAGATTATCAATTTTATTTAATTCGCACCCGAGTTACCCTTTTTGTTAATCTGTGGGGTATTTTTAGTTGGAATTCACTTGTAAAAAAGTTTTTTGCAATAAGTTAATATGTAACCTTTTTTATATTTTAAAAAATTTTTTTTTTTTCTTTTTTAAATATTAATGCTTGATCATTTATTTTTAGATTATCATGTATATTTTTGCCTTTTTGGAATTTGTTAAAAATTTGTTAAATTCTGATACCCCCATTTATTCTTGGAAATTCTTCAGATTTCCTTTAGAAGTATTTTTTTTCAGATATTGGGGTTTCTCCAATCACCCAAAATTTTTTAGAATAACTTTTTTTTTGGGAAATTGTTTTTTTTAGACCCCCCAATATCCCAAATTTTTTCCCCAGTAGGATTTCTATTTTACGGCAACTGTAAGATAAAAACGTAGTAAAATTCCTGTTGGGAGATTAATAATTTACAGTGAGAAGAATACCTACAAAAATAGTTAGAAATAGTAATATTTTGCATAATTTGTTTAAATTTATTGTAAACCTAGATACGTAGGTAAGACAGCAATTTTTATTTTTTCCCTATATATAATATTATTCAATTGATCTTGAATCAATTGATTGTTATAGGAATAAAATCATTGCAATATGATGTGTGCCTTTAAAAGTGAAGTGTGTGAATATTTGTTTTATTTCATGAATTTATTCTCCCCAATTATTCTTGGGATTCTTCAAGAACAGTAGTCCCTACATGATTAAGTAATCGCTTGTTTAAACATGCATAAATAAAGAGGTTTCATTACAAATCACAGACAGAATTGACAAGAAAATATTAACAAATGTCAAGGCACAAATTGTTTTTTTTTAGAAACAGAAAAATACAATTTTCTTCTAAGTAGATACTGATGTCGAAATATCCTAATGAAACACTATCAAAGTAAATGCTGACGATGTTAGGTTCATTAGGTGCTTTAATAGATGCATTGCGTGCACGAAATTAATTGCTTTAATGTATTTAATATAAAAGGTATTACAATCTCCAATCATTCATATAAAAATGTGTTAAGCAGTGAACATTATTCAAACTTGTACAAAAACTAGATATATCATGATTGTTAAGATATTAATATATTATTCTATATATATTCCACAATTGCAAAAAATTTGAACCACAATATTTTCCAATGTTTGAAAAATGTGTTTTGAAATATCCACACAGTTTTTTGTAGAAAACACCGATATACACGTACTGGTTGATCCACACTTACAAGTCAATTTTTTAAATAGTTTACCACATCCCGTGTTGGTAACAACAACAGATAAATTGTATAATTCAAGCTCTACTTCTAGTAGCAATTTCATCGTGTATATTCACGACGAGTTAACTATAAATGAAACTTTCGATGAATTTGTAAATAGCCAGACTTGGAACCCAAGGAATAGTCCAAGATGGAACTACTTAATAATAATTCATTTTGTGCAAAGTAAGTTTAAAAGCTATGTGAGAGAAAGATAATGAGTCATAACAAAAAACTTTGAAAGTGTAAAGACAACTTGAATTACTAATTAAAATAGAGAAAACAAGATAGACAAAATAATACAGCAACGGAAGAGGAAAATATTAAATGCGAAAACTAATTAATCTTCTGGAGGGATATGCTTAAAAATGGATTTATAAAAGCTCAAGAACACCCACAAAAATAATACGGTTCGGTAAGGGACATAAAAGATTAGAATAGCATAAAAATAGAATTCTAATTCGATGAGCTAATAATAGATATAGGATATCGCGTAAGAGATATAGAGATCGCGTACGATTCGCGTAAGAGATGCAGTTTAAGTGGTCGATGTCCAGGACCGTTTGATAAAGAAAATAATAAAAATTATTAAGATAATTTACAAACAAAAATATATACAGGGACTTACTTGAAAACACAGAGTTAATATGCGCGTAAGGATGCAGTTTAAGTGGTTTCGATGTATCTGGTGAGGTAGATTCTAACCACACTGAACCTGAACCTGAACTACACGAAATCGTTTCTCAAAACTTCTCAACGATGGATTTCGTTATAACAACAGTAACGCATTCATTTAAATTCTTAGGTCAACGGTTTCAACAAAACAGATTCGTTAATATTAATACGTTACATTCTTTCATATAAAGACGTCGATAAGTTTCTGATGACTGCACTTCATTAATATAAAAATTATTGGTATTCAATTTAACGTATATTTTTGTAATTTTACGAATAATGACATTAGTTAAAGATATGTAGTAATTAATACAATGAATTATATACTTTTTACAGTTATTCTCGTACATTATTCTTACGAATAAAATTGTTCTTAGTAGTCAAAAATTGGACAAAAATATCAAAATGCAAGGAATAATCTTTTCACGAAAACATAGTTGGTTACCTCAAAATAAATTTAATAAAAATATGACCACAGCTTTGACAACTATGTATTTGCTGTTTTGTTCACAATTTAAAATTAACATTAAAACTCTTAAATTTAAAATAAAGTTAAAAATTTTAAAATTAAAATTTCTAATAAATAAAACCAACTGTATTTTCGTGGATAGATTATTTCTTGCATTTTAATATTTTTGTAGAATTTTTGACAATTATAAAAACTTTCACTACATCAACGCGGAACCATTGATTATATTAACATTATAATTTGAACAATTAAAGAGCTTTAGATTTAATAAATCAATTTTTCTGAAATTAGAGGCAAAATTATTTTATTTATAGAATCATGTCTTTTGAATTATTTGCATTATAGGACACTCGATGGTGCTTCACAAAGGGTTTTACAGTATAAAAAACATCAAAAGTAGTTATTTTTAAAAATTTATTTCAATTTATCGAATTCTAAGTATAACTTTTAGAAATGTTTGACTGGTTTAAAATTAAAAAATACGTCTATAAAATTATAAAACATTAGAGATTCTTTGGATAATTTAAATTAAACAAATAAAATATTTTAAAAGAATATCACCTTAAAAATTATAAATTTGATATCTCATGCTATCAAAAATATATAAATTTCTTAATTGAAAAATATCGGTACCGATTCAATATAACAAAGGTTGTATGTTTTCTTTCGTGTTTTCAAAAATGTATGTGGTCTTCTATCTCGTTGTAACATTTTCCAATGTATAAAAACCGTGCAAGCCCAAAATAGACATTCAGTTCTTGAATCTGAAATAAAAAATTTATTGTAAATATAAACCTAGCATAATTATAATACATGTAGTATTATAAATAAACTTCTTATAGTTTTATATTGTTTACAGTATTTAACAAAACGTTTACAATATTTTGATAAATTTTATCCCAATTTTTTTATTAAATTATCTTCATTACTAAATGCAATATTAAAATTCAAATCAATCTGTAAGTAAAAAAAATGAAAAAAAAATTAAGAAAACTGGAAAAACATACTAATCTGTGACCAGTTGGATTTTTGTAGAAATGCTATTTTTCCATAATCTCGGTAGTAGTTTCAATTTTTTTTATATCTGACAGTCGATATTGGCTGCAGGCTTTCCAAGTATTGTCGAATTCTTCAGTAGTTAAATTGTCCAACTTCACAGCTCTAAGACAGGTTTCTGCATCAATTTCTGGTTCTAAAAACTACTAATTTTAAGATTTTATTCCTATGGTATTTGATTGGTTTAAAAAATAATTTAATATTACATAATGCACCACCGATCTATCACTTATGTATATACAAAAATAGTTTAAAAAGTAAAAACAGTAAATTACCATTAAAGTGTTTTAAAAGAAATTCCTGATCCCAGCTTGTTATAACAACTTTCTTAAATTCTCCGTGTTATATTCATTAATATTGGATGATTTTTGCGGTTCCATATTAAGATCATTAACCATAGTATTGAGTCAAATAAAAACGTACTCATTTTCGAATTGCAAGATCTAATATTATAATTTTCGTAAAATCGTCAATAACACTTTGTGGAGGGATTTGTTCAGGAGAACTACTGCTTTCGTCCATATTATAGAAAAACTGATAGCCACAGGTAATTTATTATCTGTTACAACTTCATACCGCATGTATAATGCATAATAATTAACAATAAATTAAAAACAAACCGAAAGTGGCTACTATCTTAGTAATCTGCTTAGTGAGAACATGAATTCGCTTAAAACGAGAAATAAGTAATTTCAATGAATTAATATTTCTTTTGTAAATAAAACATGTCATGGTACATACAGTGTAATATGTATGTACAATGTATATACACTATTTTTACCTCAAAATAAATTATGAATTAATTTGACGAATGAAGTTACTACGTTTCGTACCTGGTTATTGTGAATGGATAGGGTACCGGATACAAAAGCCATGTTCCAAACAAATAATGAATTGTTGCAACAATGTAACTCGTAATTCTTGACACCAGAATTTAACACTTTTTTTGGCACCTTTTTATTTATAATATTATTTTTTAATAATAACACAGAAGTAATAATGTTATATAAATAATTAATTTATATTAGCACAGATAAAGTTTTTTTAATAAAAGATAGTGGGTACTACATATTACATACTCAAATTGCACTATTCTAATTCAAAGTAATAAATAGTTTATTAAATAATTATCGTTTGATGTTATAAATATATGTACCAGATGAATAATAGAGGTGCATTTTATAATTCCATCTCGATATAATATACACCGTTCATAACATCCAAAAGTCATTAACTATCCAAAATTTATGACAGCCCATAATGCTTTGCCAACTTCTTTTGCATTAAAAATAGAAAGTACGCTTTCATATTACTACTTTCAGCGGCTTTGCTTCATGAAAATAATACATAAAATTGAAAACTGCCATTTCTCCTAAAAATACGATAAGCGAAATAACTAAACCAGATAACCATATAGTAAAAAGTCCGTACAAGTGATTTAATCTTAACACAAACTCACTAATATTGTCAACGTTATAATTATTTATTTTGTAGGTATACGATAATTTACCATATAAAATACCACTTTCTCTTATCCTTTCAACAAAATTATTAAAAATAGGTAAAATGTAATGCCCTTTCTTAACAGCAACTAACATCTCAAATCTCAGCAGTTCAGATGCACTATCTATAAAGTTAGCATGTGAAGTTATATCGCCTGAAATAAACTTTAAGGCCATGTATTTTGGAACAGCGACGCTCCTATCTTGATGCATAATAGCTTGACTCACAAAGTCTGTAAAATTTATAAAATTAGTTGTTTTTACTTGTTCAACGATTCTATTAAAAACACTAGTATTATAAAATTTATCGTGTTTCAACTGTTGGAAAATAGCTTCAGGAACCAGTATTTTTAAATTGGAATTCAGTAATTTTTCCATGGTGTCGATTGGTAGTTCATATGCTGGTTTCAGGAGTACACTACTTAACTTACTTTGAAATGCATAATCGATATGCATTACAAAAAATAGATATAATAACATAAGTATTCTCAAAAGAGTTGATTTTGGAAGATGTTTTATAGCAACCGAAAATATCAACGAAAATGTACTCTGGATGCATTTTGAAAATTCCTTATATTTTTCATATTCCGTTAAACGTTTTGCAATTAAATTCCAGACAAGACTTGTTATAATTACACAAAATATTATTGATGCCCATAAATTTACCTTAAAAACCAGAAATATTATATTTAAGTTTATAATTTGGTTAGACCGTGGAACAAGCCACCCAAATATATCATAATAAATGGTATTGCTTAAATCATATTTCATAAAGGATTTCATATCTCTTGTAAATTGTACAGCAAACACAATGTCATTGGTAAAATTAGTTAGTACTTCTTTATCTTGATAAAAAATGATACAATACTTGTGTGTGTAACTTTTCACCGATTATCATAATAGCGTTTGTTAACATCGCAGCTGTAGGAGCCAAATCGAATGCTTTTTTGAGATTAGAGTTATTTACAAAACTATACAGGTGCATTGTACAAGTAGAATAGTTTTGGAATTGATATTGAAAAGCTTTAATTATTCCTTTATAATCGCAGCCCGAAAACTGATCTATTATAAAAAATTTTCCACACTGATTTTTAGATGAAAATGGTAACCAAATATAAATTTTTGGAGTAATTCGATGACTTTGATGTAACACCACCAAAATAACTCTTCTTATGTAATATTTCCATAAAAATTCAAAGACATGTTGTACTTCTTTTACTGAATATATGATAATCAGGTATTTTGCTCTTGGGCTGTTTTTGGAGTGCCATATTTTACTGTTAACAATTGCTTCCATCGTTACTTTTAAATTGACATCGTCTTGGACATTTATGATATAGTTATTACTGCACATATAAGTGAAATGTGAAAGTGAATCAGATTTTGTTGTTGTTATTACCAATGGGTTTGTAATTGAATTTACAAAATTTGTATTTACACGTACATCTGTTATTATGTGAATATCGGTTTGATTAGAAAAAAATGTTTTCATAATATTAGAAACACATTTTGACCAATCTGAAGGTTTATCCAATTGAAAACCATTTGAAATTGGCAAAACAATTATTACATGAAAAACGAAAATATTTCTAAACATTATTCAAACTTCATATCATGATTTAAAGTTAAGTTACAGGTGTATATCAGAATAAAGCAAACTTTGGTAACAGTAGTGGTATTGTGTAAAAGGGTAACTTATAAAATTGCTTTTAATAAAAAGTACATAAAGAAACGCATATTATATAAATTGTGTATATATTATTTTCAACAAAGTTTTTTAATACAACAAATGAATACAATAATTTATTAGCGCATTACACGCGAGACATCTATTAAAATTATAATTAAAGTAAAAATTAATGTTCGGGCCAGAACACTTGGAAACTATTCCCATAATTACAGGTATAGTTTCCAAATATAGTTAATCTACACACCACAGAAAAACCATATCAATATAACTGATTAACTTATCCATGTTTTCTTCACCAAGAGATATCTATCACAAAGTTTTTTAATTTTGTATTATAATATAATGAAAAATTAATTAAAAAATAAAATTTAATTTTAGGTTGAATTAAAGTTTACCTAAAAATTATTTTGTCGAAAGATTATTTGGGTATTTTTAATGCGAAAATTTTCAACTTGACTATTATAAAAATAATATTCATTTTTAAAACATATTTTGCAAGTTAAGTAAAATACTCAATCCCATGATAAAAAAATACCATTTCAAGTAAAAATATAATAAATGAAATACTTAAGCCAACCAACCATATAACAATTAGACCATATAAGTGGTTCATCTGTAATATAACTGTAAAATTGTCCATATCATTATTAAAACCACTAATAAACGAATTTGGTAGTTCCTGAAATATTAAACCACCTTCAATAATTCTATTAAGAAAAGAATTAAATATTGGTAAAAAATAATGCCCTTTCTTCATACTGGCTAAAATTTCAAATCTAGTCATTCCAGTTTCTTTTTCTATAAAGTTAACATGTTTTACTTCATTAGGAAAAAGGTTAATAAACATATATTTCGCAACAGAAGTACTAAAACTTCTTTGGAGCGTAATATTTCTAATTAATTCAGTAAAATTAAAGTAAGCCATTGATTCAATTTTTTCAGTAAACTTTTTTACAATAACTGATGCTGCTATAAGTTTCTTCTGATTTAATCTTCTCGGCTAGTTCTTCAGAAACAAGAATTTTTAAATTTGAGTCGGCTAATTTTTGCATAGTATCAATTGGAGGTTCATAACAAGGTATTAAGAGAATACTACTTAATTTAGTCTGAAATGCAGTGTCGATGTGTATAATGAAAATTAGATAGAAAGCCATAAGCATTCTGAGACAAATCGATTTGGGCACAATTTTTATTGGAACTGCAAAAACTAACGAAAACGTGCTTAAAACGCATTGAGAAAGCTGTTTATACAATTTGTCTCTGCTTATTTGTTTTGAATTTAAATTCCAAAGAATACCTGTCGTAATAATAGAGAAGAAAATTAAGAACCACGTCCATTCTTGAAATACGAAAAATATAACTTTCAAATTTGTAACTGAAACAGACCTAGGAGCAATCCAGATATCTATATCAAAATAAACGATATTACTCAAATCGTAATCTGCAGATTTATTATTAATTGGTCTGTAAATACAGGTTTCAAGTAAGATCTCATTAGTTACATTTTTCAATTCTTTTTATCTCGATTACCGTAATAAACAACCTGTGCTTTCAATTTTTTACCAATTAAATTAACAACATTCATTATTTTCAACGATCACTTAAAATAACTTTTCTGATACATAATAGACCTGAATATTTATAATTCTAAAACACTATCTTGTAAAGTTGTTATTTCATAAAGTTGCTAAAAAATTAAAATATTTGTTGCAAAGATCTGTTATTTAGCTGTTTGCGTTTGACAGAGATCTATATAAATTGCGTTAGGAGAATATTTGTATAGTTTTTTAAATTTTGTCTTCAATGAAACAATGTTGTAAAATTTGGAATAGTTGTCTGTTGCTGCAATCACTAATGGATTCGAAATATTTTCATAAAATATGTTTTGTGTTTTGATTCAAATATGAAATTTATATCTCGTTACTGGAAAGAAATGTCTGTATTGATTTGGACACATGATTCCGATTTCGAAAAATCTTCTAATTGAAATCCGTTCACCTTTTTATATTTAAAACAATAAAATATAAAACTATTTTTGCAAACATGATAATGTTAAATTCCGTTCACTGAAAAATATATTTCTTTAATTGATTTGGATACTGCTACAACTCCCAGATGTTGGAAAAATTCTGAATCGTTCAGCTGTTTGGCATAATTAAAAGCATTGTCAAAATATCAACCGAATTTTTGGACTAGCCTCGACAATTAAGCAAAAAATTGTCCAAAATTCACAATTCACTACCGCAATAAATATAATTCTTAAAAAAATACGTCGAAAATTATTTAATTTTAAAAATCTGGCTATTAAAAATTTAAACATACTATTTCCTAACATTATAATTTTATTATTTAATTTGTTATTGTTACATATTCTAGTTCTTTAGTGCTAATAACTGCTATGTTGAAGCACGCATTTTGTATATTCTAAATTGTAACTAAATAAAAAAAAAAAATATAACTATTTTTGCGACAGTACATGCATCAAAATTGCTTAAATTCAATTCACTGCAATAAATATTATTTTTAAATAGATTTATGTGACCGAAAATGTTAACACGATTGTAGTAATTATAGTCTGTAGCAAGCGTTGTAGTAAATAGCTTTTATCCTTTTAAAACATAAAAAGTAATAGGTCTCGAAGCATTTTTAACTCATAAATTATGCATATCCAATAAGTAAACAAATTGATAACTATTGACATAGTAGCAGGTCTTTCGGCCATCAAAGCCCATTTATTTATGCCGTAGTATGCTATCACGTAAAGTATTAATTTTAAAACTATTGACTTTAAGTCAATCTTTAGGGTTTTACTCAGTTAGTTACATAATATGTATATATGTCGAAATATTTGTATTGTTGTATATTATGTATTGTAGATCATTATTTTGCCCATTTTCTCTTAGAGTATAATCGCAAACCACATGTGTAATTCCGAAAAAAGTTTCGCTCGAGCACCGTTTGAAATTACGGAAAAATGCACCAATTTTCAACATTGTTTCATTGAAGCACAAAATTTAAAAGAGAACTATACAAATACTTGGCTCCATTCAACGCAATTTATATAGATCTCTGTCAAACGCAAACAGCCTAACATAACAGATCTTTTGCAACAATATAATTTTAATTTTTTAGCAACTTCTATGAGGATAACAACTTTTACAAGATAGTGTTTTTAGAATTATATATATTCAGGTATATTATGTATCACAAAACGTTATTTTTAACGTGATCGTTTTGAAGTAACATTAAGGTTAACGTCAAACCGGTGACACTTTAAAGCTTAAGAAAAGTTTTATTATCAAGATCCATAATATGATTATAATAAAGGTTTTTAAATCTTTAAGGTGTCACCAGTTTGACGTAGTAAATCTTGATGTTATTTCATAATATCACGTTAAAAATAACGTTTTGTGATAAATAATAGACCTAATTATTAACCTCTGAAATTTATATTAGATTAAAATTTTTAAAATTAAAAGGTTTAATAAATTATTATTAAATGTCTGATGACAGCAGTAAATTTTTTTTAGACATCGCTTCTCATTACAGCTTTAACTTATTAAAGTCATTATGCACATAACTTTATTTAGAATGTGTAATCGCTACTGAAAAAATGACAGTGATCACAAAATGTAAGTTTTATATATGTTGCAGGCCGAACCCGATTTCAGGCCAAACTAGTTTCGCCTAGGCCAAACTAGTTTGGCCTGACACAAATCAGGCTAAACTAGTTTGGCCTGATAGAAAACAGGCCAAACTAGTTGGTCCTAACTTAAAACAGGCCAAACTAGTTTGTCCTGAGTAACATATAGGCCAAACTAGTTTGGCCTGATACAAATCCGGCTAAACTAGTTTGGCCTGATAGAAATCAGGCCAAACTTAAAACAACCGATTAGTGGACTGTATTAAATAATAAACTTTTTTGATTTTGTGATTTTTTAATTGATAAGCAGTTGCAAATGCTGTGCATTTAGGTGGTTGTTTCACACTTGACTGTGTGTTAAAGAAGTTACTCACAATATTATCGACATTTTTACTACATTTGGAGCGCGATGTATTTTGCATTCCGACAACGGTAGGGAATTTTGCAATAAAGTTATTATTGAACTTACACAATTATGGCCTGGGTTAAAATTAGTACATGGAAAACCTCGGCATAGCCCAAGCCAAGGCTCCGTTGAAAGAGCAAATCAGGACATAGAAAATATGTTGGCTACATGGTTGAATGATAACAATACAGAGAAATGGGCAGAAGGTCTTCGTTTTGTCCAATTCATGAAAAACAGGGCTTTTCATTCAGGAATTAGAATGTCTCCTTATAAGGCTATGTTTGGTACAGAGCCCCGAGTTGGCTTGAAGACAACATCAATTCCTAACGAAGTAAATATTCAAACAGAGGAAGAGTTAGAACAAATTCTCACACAACCGGAAAGTTCTGATGAAGTTTTGGAATACGCAGCTGACGATCAAGAATTGGATCTTGAAGTAAGTGAGCAGGAAACTGCTAATAATGAGACACAATTAAAAATTACAACGGCCAGAAGACAAGCAGCAGAATCGTTGCAAACTCAAGCAAAAGAATGAAAGAAATTAGTAATGTGTCTCATCCTCCTGCCGTAATTGGGGACAATGTCACATTGCCCATTCCAGATGTAGACAAGGCAAGAGGAAGTCTGCGTAATATAGTAGCGGTGGTTATGGCGGTTGATGAAAATCACTTTTACACATTGGGTACAAAAAGTGGTCGTCTGAAACAGTTATATGCAAGATCCGAGTTCGATATATGCGCAGAAAAATTTATTAGGCTTGAAGATGTACCTCAAGATAAGGAGGTAACTTTAAGAGCCGCAGCAGTTGATTCAACAGGTTGTTAGCTCATTTCTCCGGCTTGGGGTTAACCTACCTCGCAAACTTAAGAGCTTTCGATGCCTCGGTAGTCAGCGGTCCCCCTTCAAATAATCATATTTGAAGGAGGCCAGGGTCGAAAATTGCTTACTCTTTCTAGGCAGATTATTAATAAAACACAAGATAAAAATATAGTCGTATAATAAAATCAAAGATTAAACTGTATTCACATATTTACACAATTACACTATTAATTGGTCAATTTTGGTACCATTTAAAAATATGGTGTGGTACCATTAAAATAATAATTAGACAAAATTCAACAAAATATTCCAATATCAAACATATTCTGCCTATAGTGGCTAACAAAAATATAAAGTTACGTTGATTTTTAATTAACTTTAATATTACGATAATAGACCTTTATTGGGCCTTGGCGTCTATAAGTAACACTGTCACTAGCGCACTTTTCTTAAAATTAGGTACAATAAATTTACCTTTTGAAGATAATTGGCAGCGATATCCTAAATGCTGTTGTGACACCCCTTGAGCGATTTTGTAGTTGTCAGCTTCCCCAATTGAGTTTGGTTGGAAGATGGTATTCAATAATTGCGGTTGTAATATTTGTTGCAGTTTTATTCTGCTTATATGATTCGGCATTATACTAGCACGAAGTAAAGCTCTTTTTATGTTAGCTTTAGATAAGAATTAATTTCACGAGATACTTTAATCACGTAAGATAACTTTATTGTTGTTACTTCGAATTTGGTAACATCGATTTAATTCACCTTGGTTAATTTGTTTCAATTTATTGATTTATAAATCCATTACGTTATTTATCGGCATTAATCACTATATTATTTATTACGTTAATCGTATTGATCGGCATTAATCACTATATTATTTATTAGCCCTTTATTGTTCAAATTTGCGGCAAAATGTAGTTAATTTTTGGTAATAACAATTTAACACGATAACTAGGTAGTACTCCGAGTTTTGAATTTATTCCCGAATTGCGGATTGTTGAACAAAACCCGGTTCTCGATCCGAGGTCCCGAAGGACTTACTTCCTCGGTGTCGTTACATTCACCTTGCTTGGTGGTCGGTACATTAATTCTTTCTCCTACGTTCCCTACCTCTATATATGCATTTACTTTGCTTGGTGCTTTGTTTATCACGGTTTATACTGTCAGCAGTTTAATGCACGTAGGCTGGTCGGTACGGCACGTGTCATTTGCCCAAGTGAAGCTTAGATATTAAATTATTCTTTTACTATTTAACTCAGCATCAGTTAATTGCTGGTCCACTGTTTAATCGCTACTTAGTATATTGCAGTTATAAGTTGCACGGACTTGTCATATCTTATGCTGACGCGACTCGCGACTTCTTGGCGTTGCTAGGGATTAATTATTATTTTGCTGCGATATTGTCTTACAAAGTATATTAATTTTAGGTATGAATTTATAGAAAATTTCGGCTTTATAGCTTTAAATTGCTATTTCGTGTTACGTAAAAAAGTGGAGCGTAACACATCCCCTTTCCTTTTAAAAAACAATAAAAATGGGTTCTACTGACTCCTTATAAGCTATCATCGCTACTTTTGATTTATTGTAGCTAAATGTTGTTAATTAGATAAGTTATTTTACTTCACTCTATTTATTTCGAAAGGCGACAATATAAATCTATGAATCAATGAAAGGAGGAGGGCCAGAAGATCCGAGGTCACTAATCACCCTTTACCCTACAAACATTGATACATTCTTCCTAAAATTCATCAGAAAACTTCTATCTCTATTCAATTTAAAACAATTCACCAAGTCTTCTTTAAGACTACTAACTCTATCAAGTCATTATTGAGAAACGAATATTAAAAAATTTAATTTTAATTCAAGAAATCATTAAGTTATTATCAAGAAACGAAAATTTAAAAAATTATTTTTTATTCAAAAAATTATTAAGTCATTATCAAGGAACGTATATAAAAAAATTATTTTTATTCAAAAATTACTAAGTCTTTATCAAGGAACGTATATTAAAAAATTTATTTTATTCAAAAAATTATTAAGTTATTATCAAGGAACGTATATATAAAAATTATTTTTATTCAAAAAATATTAAGTTATCATCAAGAAACAAATATTTAAAAAATTTATTTTTATTCACAAAATTATTAAGTTATTATTAAGGAACGAATAATTAAAAAATTTATTTTTAATTCAAAAAAACTACTAAGTCTTTAATCAAGAGACGAATACAAAAATTATTATGGAGTTGCTAGGAAATGAATTATTTAGAAAATTTATCTAAAGGCACATAATCGTTAATCTATCATTGTCTGTCTTTTATTTAGACAAGAAATTTAATGTCAAAATCAAAAATTCCAAGTTATTTTCAAAAATTTTAAGATATTATTTCAAATTCAATTTAAACAGAGACAGCTCATTGGCTTTTGTCTTTCTTATTATTATTCCGATATTTCCCTTAAGTTAGTTAATCGTTTATTTTAATCTAGGGACTATCTAATTAGAAATATTTTATCAGTTATTTAATTATCGTTATTTAATTCGAAATTCTCCTGTTAATTCTCAGGACATTTATTTATTTATTTATTTATTAGAAATCTAATTTTATTAACGATAGAGACGCTATACTCCATATTAGGTATCGCCATTACTATATTATTTTTCATCTATTTTTGGGGGAAAGATTAATTCTGTAGGGGGAAACAACTATGAGTCATGAGAGGATGAGAGCCATAAATTCACGTGATCCTTTACCACTCTTTATCATACAAACAATGACGCATGTCTTTTAGAAACGAAATTCAGAAATTAAACTTTTTTGAGCCAATCATATTTACAAGGCTATTCACGGGGACAGGAGATGTTTTTCTCTTCGTTTTCGCTCCTGTTTATCGATGAAAACTTCTTCGTCATATTATAAGAAACTATACTAGTTACTCTATTTATACTTTAATTTATAGACTGCTTAGTCTATAATTTCAATCTATTATCTTTATACTCAATCTTAGGAAAGTAATCTACTCAAATTATATAAATTAATTCAAAAGAAAGTTAGCAATAATCCAAATCTAAATTCGGAAATTAGGTAGCAACAAAATAGTTGACTTTCAAGTTAACCACTCAATTAGTTAAATAATCTCATATTATTTTCTTAAATTCAATTGCTCTGGTTTGGCAATAGATATTTTGTTAGTTATTTTTGGGTATCTTGATTGATCCCATTTCGATATAGTTATTTAGCCTTCGGGCTGTGGTTTTGCTAGACACTATATGATACTAGAAACTCAAAATTGGTCATTATTAGTTATTAGAAATTTAAGTTAAGATAATTCACTTTATGTTCAGATAACATTTCTTGTTCCAAATTATAAACATTGTTCATCTTCACTTAGTTAAATTAATAGAAACTTGTCTCTTATTTATTCGTCATTATCAAGTTATGATTACGTACGCTTCCTTGCGGACGTTTTTATTTATTTGGGTTAGGCATAAAGTTAACTACAATAAGAAATGGTTGCTTAGAAATTCTAGTCAATTCAAATTTTAATTCTTAAGAAATCCAGCTAAATCTAGTTAAGTTAACGTTATCTATTTATTAAGCTTTATTATAGCTTCTCTAAAAAAATATATAAAAGGCCTCGTATTTTCAAAAGATTGAATTCAAATTCTATCCAAACTAAACGAAATTAAGGTTTCCTTATTTATATTCGGTTACCCATCAATATAAGATAGATATATTTGCAACCCAAGGTACTAATGAGAAAAACTCATTATTGCTATAGTCATCATCGGTAAAAACCAAAAATTATAAAATTCCTTAGAAAATTATATCAAAAACAAATTTACTCTATTTACTTTAATTTTTATTATATGAAAATAATAATATTAGGCAGATCAACATAAGTTGCTTATAGTTATTCAGGCACCTACAAATTCATTGTTGACATCGTAACTGGGCTAATACTCTTTCCATCTTAGTAGGCTGATCCGGCCACTAGGAAACAAATACTTTCGCACCATCAACTTTGAGAAACAATAGGAAATTATTAGGGAATAAATACCTCAAACATACTTAAGAAGGATACTACTTAGTTCCAACATAAAATTCAAAACAAAATTCAAAATCTTAGATAAGGTTTCAAGTTACTGCTACGTTATTAGTTAAAATTCCAAACTTTTTAGTTAAAATCAATTTAAGTTACTTTCAGTAATAGTTAAGATTAGGTGTCATTTATTTAGTTACAGTATTTACTGTACTCTAGTTATTATTTATTTAATTACAGTTTTTACTGTACTCTAGTTATTATTTAAATTCCTCATTAAATTCTAATTTAATTATTCAAGGAAAAGTGAAGTTAATTTACTCCTTTATTTAGTCATTAACAAATATTTAGATAGTCATTGTCCCTCTCTCTATCGGGATCAAGATTCTATATGTAATTTATTTACTTTAATATTAGATTAAAGTTTCTTTTACTCTATTATTTTTCAAGTCAAAAGTTAAAATTTAAACTTCGTCATTAGTTAAAATTCATTTAATCTTTCAGTTAGTTATTTAAGTTAAAAATAAAAATTTCATTTATCGTTATATAGTTAAAAATATTCAAAATCAAAGGTTAGTTAAAACACGAAAATTTATTCTATAGTTACTATGTATTTAAAAGTTAAAACTTTTCAGTTAAAAGTTATTTAAAAATCTAAAATTATTCCTTAGTTAAAAATGAGGAAAGTTAGGGGTAGTCTTATTTGGGTTTATTTTACTTAAGACCGTCCGGGTCTAAGTTCGCAATATAGAGTCAAGCGTTTTCAATTACAAATTTAATTCGACACTATTATAAAGAAAAATATTTAACAGTCAAAGTCTATTCAAAAGTCCAATTCAAAAATCAAAATTATTAAAGTCAAAGAAATATTTAAGTCAAAAGATTTATTTAAAGTTAGGAAATCATTCGTTATCAAAGTCATTCTATTCATCAATTATTAAATTCAAAAAAATACTTAAGTCAGCAAATTATTTAAAGTTAGGAGATAATTTATTATCAAGAGTAATTTAATATATAAATTATTTCAAGTCAAAATTTATTTAATTACTAAATATTCAAAAGTTAAAGAAAATTATTTAAAATTCAAAAATTATTAAAGTCCAAATTCATTCAAAGTTAGATAATCAAATATTATTAAAAGTTATTCATTGTCGAGAATTATTCAAGTAATATTTATTTAATTCCAAAACTATTAGTCAATAGTTAAAATATTTATTAACAAACTTTATTTCAAAAGTCAAAGTCATTCCAAATTCAAAAATTATTAAAGTCAAAAAATCTAAGTCAAAAATTATTTAAAGATAGGAACTAATTCCTTATCAAAAGTCATTCTATATTCCAAAATTATTTAAAGTCAAACTTCATTTAATCCAAAATTATTTAAAAGTTACAAAATCGTTTATCGATCGATAGTTATTCTTAGTCACAATTTATTTAATTCAAAAATTATTTAATTCAAAATCATTCTTATGCAAAAGTCAAAATTAATTTTATTTAAAAAATTATTTAAAAGTTAAAGATTATTTATTAATCTATCGTTATTCAATAGTCAAAATTTATTGGTTATTCAATATTTAAGTATAAAAACTATTTAAGTCAAAAAATTATTGTGTAAGTCTAAAGCTATCCAGTAGTTAGAAATTATTCACAATCTACTTCTAGTTACATCACTATAATTTATGAGTCATGTAGTTATCGTTTATTATCTACGGATAATAATTTGTTAGTTAATATCTTTATTAAAAGTTACTCATTATCGGGTTTGTCATATTCGGGTTAAGTTACTTACGACCGTCTGGGTCTAAGTTTACGAAATCAAAAGTTAAGTGTTCTTTAGTTACCAAATAAAAATTCAAAATTCAATATAAGTCGAACATTAGACAGTAGTTATTTACTTATTAAATCTTACGTCAAAGTTAAAATTTATTTAATTGTTCACAAATAATACCTAATTTATTTTTAAGAAAGTTTTCAATTATTATTCAAATTATTAGGCAATACAAAAGTAAAATTATTTTACTTAAAAAATATTAAGAAGTCCTTTATTTAGGAATAGCTAGGTAAACATAATTAAGTTTACTCAAAACAAAAGCAAGTTATTTAATTTGATTTTCAAGGGAAGATAAGTAAAAAGAAGTTATTAATTATTTCATTAACACAAAATTTAAGGAAGAACACTTCAAAAAAATTTAAAAGTTATAATTGGGTTCGTCGCAGTTAGGTTATAATTCAAGAAAATTTAATAGACTTTAGTCTACATTAGTTAAAATATTAACTCAAATTTAGAGAATAAACTAAAAATTCTCACAATCACAAATTCCCTTCAGGGAAGTTACGTCAGGGTGACTAAACTGACAAAATTAGATATCAATACAAAAATATAAAAGAAAATATTATACGACTAGATACTAAAATAAGTACACAGTTATCCAGGATGGTTTTAATCATTAAAAGGGTGCACCGTATAACCCACGAGTTGGCATTATCCGATGTGATCACACAATTAAAGCCTTAAATTTATCCTTTTAGGGACAACTACGTATTTTTGAAATTATAGTTAATCAAATTTACATCTATAATCTCCTTCAAAGGTTTTTTCACGAGCGCCACCTAATTTTCTAAAAATTAGGAAAAGTAATTGGTTCCTCTCTACGATCCGTCGGGAAAGTGTAGTCGTACCGCATATAGAAGAATGTAATCTCAAAATATCCGTATCAATTAAGCGATCTTCATCATACAACTAAAATACGTTGACTTACTTACGCCCACCCTTCTTCACGCAAAGAGAAAATAAAAAATCAAATTTACAAACTTAAAGCTAAAAAGAATAGATTTTACCCACTATCGTTCGTTAATTATTTTAGCATGCCTGCAGAAGTGAATTCAAAAATCTACAAGTTATGGCCGTAACAATAAAAATTCCCGAAAGTGAATAAAGAAAAGAAGAAGTTCTTCAGGTTAACTGAAACAAAGTAAACCACCTAAAGAATGTTTTTGATGTCATTACAAATTGCATCGTATTTTTATTTTTCTCAAAAATGGAAAATTGATTACTAAGCGTGCTCGCAGATTGTTATCTATCAAGTTATGGCCTAAATGTAAACAGTTCCAAAATTGATTGTTGCGACTTTCATCGTCACTTGGTTTATTCAACCTTCTAGTTGCTGACCTACGTCAATCAGCTGTAACGTTTTGATTACACTACGTTTTTCTTAATGAAAGGATTCCTTTTTACCTTTCTCACAGATATAATACGCGAAGTTAACTTACGTTAATATTTAGTGATTTATTTCACCTTACGATATTTTCCGGTTTTTACCCGAAATTAAAATGTGTTTACCTTTATTAAGTAAAACAGGAAGATAAATTCAATACTTCGTCAAGCATTGATTTTTAATAGATAATATTCGCGAAATTTAGTTATTTTCTATAAGTCAAACTAATCAAATTAACATAAACGCATTAATAGTTATAGGTACTTAATCTTTTATTCCTGAAGTTTTATTTTCGGGAGTTCGATAACCGTTATTATTTTAAGCAAATAGTTCTTAGTGTTCAAATTTTAACCAAGAATTTTTTCACAATTAATTTCAAGTTATCTACACGCATTTCGATAAGTTACCCAAATTTTTAGCTATTCTTCCGAAAATGTAATAAACAAATAAAGTCATCTTTATTTACAGATTTAAGCGAATTTAAAAATTTAAACGTTAGCCTTTTTCATCAGCTGGCTAGGTACTTTATAATCACGTTTATTTATACATAGTAAAACGAGTTACGATAAGTGACATCAGCTGATACTATAACAGAAACAAATACCGATTGTTCTCAATATTTGACGATAACCTAAACTTTTTCAATATTCAAATTCTAACTGATTGTTGGTTTAGGTATCTAATACTTTAATTATTCCCGACTTCGTATTTTCGATTTTATTACGACTTTTTAAAAGTTATTAAAAATTAAAAAATACTATTTAAGTATTTAAAAAACGAATTTAAATTATACAAATCAAGCGAATTTGATTTGCCAATAGTTTAACGTCATATTGGGGACGTTATTATTATTAGTTACACGATTAATTATTAAAAATTAAAAACAAATATTTAAGCTTAAGTTTTAAGACACGAATTTACAAGTAACAAATCACCGATTTTGATTTGCCAATAGTTTTACGTCATATTGAGGACATTATTATTAAGTTACATTATTTATTTTAAATTTAAAGGCATTTCAAGATCGCCGTCGAGCTAATTTTCCTTTACTTTTATTCCGTTACCAATTTTTAATTTAGACAAAAGTTCTCGGCTTCATTTTAGTTAGTTATTTAAGTTGAATTCTCAAATTTAGCTTAAGATACTGACAAAATTTCTTAAATTTACAATGCCCGATTTCTTTCGCGTTACGCTCAAAGTGTTTCTTCAAGATATCGTTACATCACCCTAAATAAAAACAAACACAAAATCACAAAATTACAAAATATTAATATTCTGCCCAGTTCTTCAGCAATTTTCGTTATCAAGTCCATGCGTCGGCGTCAATTTTGTTAGCTCATTTCAGCTTGGGGTTAACCTACCTCGCAAACTTAAGAGCTTTGATGCCTCAGGTAGTCAGCGTCCTCCCGTCCAAATAACATATTGAAGGAGGCCAGGGTCGAAAA
The DNA here is from genome assembly GCA_036346125.1 of Lycocerus yunnanus. NCBI lineage: Eukaryota > Metazoa > Arthropoda > Insecta > Coleoptera > Cantharidae > Lycocerus > Lycocerus yunnanus. Next base: position 85,747 of record JARFIX010000250.1, read on the forward strand.
TTGCTTACTCTTTCTAGGCAGATTATTAATAAAACACAAGATAAAAATATAGTCGTATAATAAAATCAAAGATTAAACTGTATTCACATATTTACACAATTACCTATAATTGGTCAATTTTGGTACCATTTAAAAATATGGTGTGGTACCATTAAAAATAATAATTAGACAAAATTCAACAAAATATTCCAATATCAAACATATTCTGCCTATAGTGGCCTAACAAAATATAAAGTTACGTTGATCTTTAATTAACTTTAATATTACGATAATAGACCTTTATTGGGCCTTGTCGTCTATAAGTAACACTGTCACTAGCGCACTTTTCTTAAAATTAGGTACAATAAATTTACCTTTTGAAGATAATTGGCAGCGATATCCTAAATGCTGTTGTGACACCCTTGAGCGATTTTGTGTTGTCAGCTTCCCCAACTGAGTTTGGTTGGAAGATTGGTATTCAATAATTGCGGTTGTAATATTTGTTGCAGTTTTATTCTGCTTATATGATTCGGCATTATACTAGCACGAAGTAAAGCTCTTTTTATGTTAGCTTTAGATAAGAATTAATTTCACGAGATACTTTAATCACGTAAGATAACTTTATTGTTGTTACTTCGAATTTGGTAACATCGATTTAATTCACCTTGGTTAATTTGTTTCAATTTATTGATTTATAAATCCATTACGTTATTTATCGGCATTAATCACTATATTATTTATTACGTTAATCGTATTGATCGGCATTAATCACTATATTATTTATTAGCCCTTTATTGTTCAAATTTGCGGCAAAATGTAGTTAATTTTTGGTAATAACAATTTAACACGATAACTAGGTAATACTTCCGAGTTTTGAATTTATTTCCCGAATTGCGGATTGTTGAACAAAACCCGGTTCTCGATCCGAGGTCCCGAAGGACTTACTTCCTCGGTGTCGTTACATTCACCTTCTTGGTGGTCGGTACATTAATTTTCTCCTACGTTCCCTACCTCTATATATGCATTTACTTTGCTTGGTGCTTTGTTTATCACGGTTTATACTGTCAGCAGTTTAATGCACGTAGGCTGGTCGGTACGGCACGTGTCATTCGCCCAAGTGAAGCTTAGATATTAAATTATTCTTTACTATTTAACTCAGCATCAGTTAATTGCTGGTTTACTGTTTAATTGCTACTCAGTATATTGCAGTTATAAGTTGCACGGACTTGTCATATCTTATGCTGACGCGACTCGCGACTTCTTGGCGCTGCTAGGGATTAATTATTATTATGCTGCAGAATTGTCATACAAAGTATATTAATTTTAGATACTCTTTTTCAAAATTTCTATTTTACAGCTTTAAATTGCTAATTCGTGTTACGTAAAAAGTGGAGCGTAACAAGGTAAAATTCAGGGATACGTTAGATGCAATTGCAAGAAATCGTGCGGAAATAATCAATGTCTGTGCAAACGTCAAGGACTTTTATGTAACTCAAAATGCCATTCCAGTTCTAGTTGTAGGAATAAGTAATTGTTAATAAATTTATCACATTATTATAATAAATTTAATTCTATTGAAAAATTTAAAATATACCAAAATATAACATTAAAAAGTAAAACTAACTCATAACAAAAACTAGTTTGGCCTGAAATTGATTTTCAGGTCAAACTAGTTTTAATATCTTATAGGCTAAACTAGTTTGGCCTGAAATCTGCTAGAAATTTCAGGCCGAACTAGTTTGGCCTAAGCTAAACTAGTTTGGCCTAAATCGCCTAATATTGATCAGGCCAAACTAGTTGGCCTGAAATCGGGTTTGGCCTGTAACATATACATATAATTTAAATTATTCATGTGAGTATTTTAACGATTATAATAACACTTAGGTTTGAATAACATTAAAATCATGTAATAACGATTGTGATGTCTATACTGCACTATACTAAGTAGTTTGCATAATATATGATTATTCTTATTATTAGAACAACTAATGCTTTCCTGCTTATTTTTCTAAACAAATAATATTGATTTAATAATGAGCTAATGTAAAACAAGTGATTAGCGTATTCGTTCTTCATTATAAGCTTGTATTATAATATCATTAAAATGTTATTAATAAAACGACGCTCTTGCTTGTATTTTTTAACTTCTTAACGCACAATACTTTTATTAATTTAGGATACATATAAAACAATTTTAGTTTAACTTTATTCTATATAATATATAGATGCTGCCCGAAGTTATTACTATATGCGCATGCGCTCTAGTTCAGTATAAGCATACTTAATGACCAAATTATTATTAAATGTTATTTTTTAAAGTTATAAGTTGGGTATCTACTTTGAGTTGCATCTTTAAGTTGCGTTGGTTAACGAACTAATACAGAAATATTGTTCTATTTATGCAACAGTTGATTAGTTACTGTTGTATGTACACATACTAAGGCCGGTATTCTGTACTTCGTGCCTTATGTAAAATTTGGTTTACACCAACAATTTTAATACATTTTTTCCTATTTTTACATGGAAACGAAACTTTTCCTTTCAAAAAGAATTTATAAGGCATTAGTTTACAAAAGTTGCTTACCCTTTTGAAATGAAATGAAAATAAATAAAAATTCTTAAGAGTGCTTTGTTATAACACGTTCATGACTCGTAGTAGTTTTGTAACAAACCGCTATTGCCGCAAAGTTAATTAATTTTTAATAGATATTTTGATTAAATTTCTTGTTAATCCTTTAAACATCGTAGAACTAAAAGCAGTATTTGTTTTTAAAATTAGTAAATTAGGTACGGGATTAGCTACTGAATATATTTTATCATTGGAGAAAATTTTGTGTTAGAAAATGCTAAAAAAAAAATTCAAGGTTTTCACAAATGTAAGGCGTAATTGCTAGAGGTTACAAGAAGAAATTTACATACTTTGGTTTTAAATTAAATTCGCCCTTTTTTATAAATCATATTATTTAACAACTTTGCTTTTTTAATTTTGCATAAATTGACAAGAACACCATTAACAAAAGTCTTAACCAACAACTTTATTAGAAAACAAAAGATCTACAAGTTTCATGAAAATAAATCTAGGTGTCGAAACGTTGCAACGAACCTTTATTAGAGGCTAATGATTTTGTCTTCGTAACTTATTTAATAGGTACATTGCGTGTAATAAACTAAATACTTTTAATATGTTTAATATAAAAGGTATAACTACAATCTCCCCTTTATTCACATAAAAATTTATCATTCATTGAAAATTATTTAAATAATTTAGTGTTCTACTACATAATATTTTATACCATGATCCTAAAAATATTAATATGTCATTCTGTAATGCTACTATTCACATTTGCATATAAATTTGAATTGCAAAATTTTTCAATTTTTCAAAACTGTATTTCCGAAATATCCAAAAGCTTTTTCGTAGAGAGCACCGATATTCATGTTCTAATCGACCGACACCTTCAAGAAAAAATGTTTTTAAAGACTTTACCGAATCCATTGTTAGTAACTACAACAGACAGATTGTATGGTGTATATCCTAGCTTTAGTGTCAATTATATCATGTATATTCAAGACGATTTAAATTTAAATGTAACTTTCCAGAAATTTATCAACAGTCAGATTTGGAACCCAAGAAAGAGTCCAAGATGGAAGTACATCATAATAACTCATTTTGTGCAACAAATCAAAAGTATTTTTAAAATGCTATGGCAATATCACATAAAAAAATGTAATTTTGATAGTGATAAATCAAGACCTAAACAGTTCCCCAAACATATACTTCTGGTTGCCATTTTCATCAAAAAATCAATGTGGTCAGAAATTTAATATTGATCATTGTTTATGTTGCAGTTCAAAAAAATTAAAAGGGTTTTGGAGAGTCAATCTCAAAACTTCACTAAATGTACCATTCGATACTATAATTATCATAAATCCGATGACGTAAAATATGTAATAAGCGGTTCACCAATTTATGCACTCTTCTACAATTTTATTAAAATAATTGGTGAAAATTGCAAACAACTTTATTGTTTGACGAATTTACTGAAGATGATTTTTTAAACAATACTTCCGGTGATATTTTACTAGCTCCGGAAATTTCGCGAGACTTTGAAAGTTTTGAAGAGTACGAATCTAGTAAAACAATTCACTATGATATATCATCATGGGTTGTACCTCGACCTACTGAAATTTCAAATTTTGAAGTAATATTTTCTGTATTTGAAAAAGAAACATGGATTTCCCTTATATTTTGCGTCGTTATGACAGGAACAACGTGGAATTTAATTGCAAGACACTTAAATGAAAACAAAATATATAAACAATTTTCAAGGTGTATCCTGAGTACCTTTTCATTAGCACTTTCAGCTGCTATCAAAGTGCCTCCCAAATCAGGACGAATAAGAATACTCATGACATTGTATCTTTTTTTTGTAATATTGATTGATAATCTATTTCAAAGTAAACTGAGTAGCATTCTTTTAAAACCGTTATATGGACCGCCAATTGATACAATGGAAAAACTTTTGGATTCCAAATTAAGGGTGTGTGCTAATCCATACTACATAGAACAGTTGAAAGAAGAAATAACTATTCACAATACCAGTATCTTTAAAAATCTTGCAGATAAATTAGAACCATTAGATGACGATAATTTTACAGATATGATAAATAATATAATGCTATATAAGAATTTTAGCATTCCCGTTCCAATAAATCTTGTTCTGGAATTCATACCCTACGAAATAACTAAAAGTATTGACTTTATAGCCAACAATTCTGGAATTTCAAGATTGAACTATTAGTTGTTATAAGAAGTGGTCATTATCTTTACCAGTATTGAATGCATTTGTAGATAGAATTACAGAAAGTGGTATTCTCTATGCAAAATTAACAGGTTTAATACATAATTTTAGAAATATTGATAAGGATAACAATTATTATTCAAAAAAACAATTGTGTCTGAAACATTTGTATGGTATTTTTGCTATATGGTTAGTTGGTTTAATTATTTCTATATTGACGTTTTTGATCGAATTGTTAATTTTTCATAAAAATGAAATAAAAATGTATATTAAACACAAATAAAGGTATAATTCAGTAAATCCTTTGGTTTCATTTATAGTATTATTATGCAATAGCAAATATCTAATTTTATTTTGAAGTTAATATAAAATGACGCCAAAGTGACTAATATAAGGCAATCAATCCAACTACCCAAGCCGATGCTTTGTGTGCCGGTCTTAATTTTAAATTGCTCTCAGTCCAGCTGTAAGATGTTTCCTCATGGTTTTGCGAATGCGTAAGAAACCATTTAAACCCAAGATCACCTTACTCCACTTGGACAAACAACTGCTAGAGCTCACCCAGAAACCGCGAGATTGACCCCATAAAAACCATATAAACTACCGATTAAAACACAAATTAAAATTTGGATTAAATTGATATCAAAGGTGGGGGTATGATAGCGTCAGAAAAGTTTTTTTTTGATTAAAGAAAACCGCGAGATTTTATTCTAATTAAAAACACGAGAAAAACCGCGAATCGAACCGCTAATCATATAAAACCGAATATTTATTTTTAATTCAACCCTAAAACCGTAAAATATCGAAATTATTTTAATTTACGCTAAAGACAGCGGATTACACCGCTACCAAAATTTGTATTAATAAAGTTTGGACTTTGCTCAAAAGTCCATACATATCTACTGAAATATTACAACTATTAATAAAAATCGTAATTAATCTGTAACAAGTTTAATTAATCTTAGTTCAAGCGAAGTAAAAATAAATTTCCATTAGTGAAAATTAATTAACAAAAAATAAAAGTTTAATTAATCATTTAATAACCTTTTTTAAAACATCTAATTATTACATTATAGCTTCAAAGTATTGCGTTTTTAAAAGCCTAAGTTAGTTCTTAGTAGTTTTACTATTTTTATGTATAATATGTAGTTTGAATTTTAATAGATGCTTTGCATGTAAGAACTTTATGAAAGCAGAATGTAAGAGATACATTACAGTTTTAAATTATAAGAAACTATGATCATTAATTTATTGTTAATAACAAAAATTATTTTATTATATATTTTGACATTCACATTATAACAATGACTGGAAGCATAGTAATATATTACTCAATAATGGTTTTAATAGCTGGACATAGATTTCCATTAGAAACAGCTTCAAGATCTCTAACCTGTATATCAAAGATAACAAATACATTTTTTGGAGGAAATACCGATATTCATGTTATAATAGCTTCGCACCTAAAAGCAAATTTTGTAGATGGTGTATCGAACCCATTTATAATAACTGCAGCCAATAGTTCTTATAAATTAAGTGGGAACTTTATCGATAATAATTATATTGTGTACGTTCAAGATGATATGAATTTAAATGTAACGTTCCATGCATTTGTTAATAGTCAGATGTGGAATCCAAACAATAGTCCAAGAAGAAAATACATAATAATTACTTATTTTGTCCACGATGTAAAAAGCGTTTTCAAAATGTTGTGGCGTTATCATGTACAAAGTGCTATTTTGATCGTGTTAAACCAAAAAAGTAAATATTGCTCCAAATTTATACATCTGGTTACCATTTGCATCAAAAAATCAATGCGGACAACGGTTTGTCATCGATCATTTTTCAGATTGTAATTATAAAAAAATCGAGCAAGTTTTTCAAAGTCAATTTCAAAAATTCAGTCAATGCACAATTCGTTTATACAACTACGATATATCCAATGACATTAAAAATGTATTAATCGTCTCTCCTGTGTCTGCAATATTAATTAATTTTATTGATTTAGTTAGTAAACAGTTACAAACAACCATACTGTTTGAACAATTAACTGATAGAAAAGTTTTAAACGATGTCACTCAGGATATTAAAATGAGTGTAAAAAATGATGCGAGAAATCGAAATCGGGAATCAGTATGAATTGAGCAAAACAATTTATTATGACATATTATCGTGGCTTGTTCCTCGTCCTAATAAAATTTCAAATTTTAAGATGATTTTTTTGGTATTTGAGAAAGTGTTATGGTTATCAATTATCTTTTATGTTATTACAACAGGAGCAATTTGGAATTTAATCTCGAAACGTTTAAGTGAACGTAAAATATTCAAACAACTTTCGGGCAGCATTTTAATCGCATTTTCGTTAATATGTTCAGTTGCTACAAAATTTCCTCCTAAATCAACCCTTTTAAGACTGCTTATGATACTATATCTATTTTTATAATTCATATTGACATTGCATTTCAAAGTAAATTGAGTAGTATTCTTTTAAAACCGCTATATGGGCGGCAAATCGACACAATTGAAGATCTAATGGATTCAGAATTAAGTTTGTGTGCTTACCAACATTTGGTGGATCAACTTAAAGAAGATACAATTTATAATAATACCATTTTAAAAAATTGTTTCCAAACTTGAAGTAATAAACTTTGATAATTATACCGACATATTAACAGAATGAAGACATATAAAAACTTTAGCATTCCTTCTACAAAGAATATAATTTCTAATTTTATATCTAATGATATCACAAAGCACTTTAATTTTCTATCAAGTGACTCTGGATTTTTTCGATTTGAAGTTATGATTGTCATGAAAAAAGGTCATTACTTTTTACCAGTTCTAAATAAATTTGTTGATCGAGTTACAGAAAGCGGTATTTTGTATATAAAATTTTCAAAGCTACTGCACAATTTTCAAAATAGTAACAAAAATAATGGTTACACTGAAACGCAGTTACGTATAATACACTTATATGGCCTCTCTGCTATGTGGCTGTCTGGTTTGATTATTTCAACGATTATATTTTTAATGGAAATAGTAATATTTTATAAAAATAACGTTATAATGTATTTTGGTTGGGAATAAATTAATTATTACACAATAATTTCTTTTTTCTAATTTAATTTTTGGATTTTATTTCTTTTCTCAAAAACGTTCTACATTTGATGTTTGAACAAGTTTTTATATACATAAAAATCATTCGCTGAAAACGTATTTCCATAAATGAAAAAATCGGAGTTTTAAGAATTTTTGTTAGAATAAATTATTTTATATCAAATTAGTAAGTGAAAAATTAATAAATTAAATTTCCAGAACTTTGTAGTTTTAATGAAAGAAATTTTAGTGATTTTATTCTGATTACACCGTTTGTTATCATGGATATCGATAATTTTGATATAAGTTATGGATTATTATATTACGACAGATGAGTTTGAGTAGTTCCCCGAACTCTTAAAATTGGCAACTTATGTATGATTTTTTCAATTTTTGGAATAAAAGTATGGATTACTATCGTACATTTTAGAAAATAACGGCTTTAAAAATTTGAGATTAGCCGTGGTTCCGCTAATCAAAACCGACTTTCCGCAGTCTCTGCTTCGGACCTCTTAGCTCCGACCACTACAAGCCATTTTGAAAAAACGCTTTACTAACTAAGCATATTCTTGTAGAACAATCCTACTCGAAATATTGGGGATGTTAACCATCGACAGAGAGCAGGGAGCGATTGCGAAAGGAATAATGCGCAATAATACACTTACATGTATTTCTTATGAGAATACGCTAACTTCAAATTTAAATTGTCGGCTTATTACAGAACCTTACAGGACTTTATTACAGGACCTTACCTTAAAAGTCTTATATTTTAGTATTATTTCGTTTGGTAAAGTTATTTTAATAGGAAAACGTGTATTTTCGAGTTCGGGTTTTGTGACTCGACCCGAAAAGTTAAAATTTTTTGTTCACGATAATGAGTTACTTAAAATATTTATTTTACTTAATTAGTTTATAATAAATAGTTACTATTTAACTATTCGAATTTTTTATTATTATTTACATAGTTACTATTTATTGTCAATCTACTTTTCCCGATCCTCTATAGTATACATACACTAGATATTGTAGACTTTCACTAGTAAAATTAGATTATTGTAGACAATGTAGATCTTTTCATTGACTTTTGTTTTTTCAAACTTATCTTTGTAACTAATAATTTATATATAAAACTTTTTACCCGATTGCTATCGTGTAGGTACTAGAGGCGGGTACAGGGTTGTATTCTTAATTTTGATAAAATTAAATAAATGAACAAAAAAAAATATTAGGACAATATTTAAAAAATTTTTAATTTTTACAAGCTAAGGTAAATTTAGGGTTAAGTTTAACTGAGAAGATTTAAAAAATCGGAACAACGGTGTCTTAAACTAAAAAATGTAAGTTGAAAAATTTAACAATTTAATTGAAACATATTTACTAAAATTTCACTTAGCTTGTAAAAATTTAAAACCTTTTTTAAAAAATATAATACCACAAGTTAATAAACTATTTATAAATATATTATGAAAACAACAGGAGAAAAATATTATGGAAATACTATTAAAGAAAATTTAAAAAGAGGTTATTAGAAAATAATAGTTAAAGAACTTTCTGAAGGATAAAATAGACAAATATGCTTTATTCCCTAGTAATAAGTATTGAATAAGTAAAAAAATCATAAATGTCAAACTAAAAACGGAAATATAGATAAACTGAGTATAGAAAGAAAAAGTTGGGCTATGTTCTGTCAAGACTAAAAATATTAATAAAAAAGATTGCGATAAATGATGGTAAGTTCAGAAAAAGTGAAAAATAATAGGGGAGAAACTTTTAAAGAGAAGATCGGGTATTATGAAGAGTATACCACATATAACGTATGTTAAAAAATTTAAGGAAAGGCTTGAAAATATTTTTGAAAAAGAAGCAAGATTAAGGAAGAAAATAAAAAATCAATCAAGAAATGGAAAAAGTAATAAAAACAATTATCAGAAAGCAGCAAAATTGTCATGAAATAAAAATATAAGAGACAGAAGCAGAAAATTAAAGAATTATATAAAAAAAATAGAAATTGGGGAATAGAAAAGAAATAGAATTTGGACAACAAAAATTATAATTATTATAAAAAGTAGAATAATTCTACTTATTGTTCTAATTGCTAATTATTAACAACTAACTGAAAAGGACGATACGCGATCCGATGTTGTCTTGATGTCTGTTATTTTCATAGCATAATTTTATAGCTAATTTTAATATTTTTCTCTCCAAAAGTACTGACCATAGATTGTCTTAAGAGATCCGCTTATATTGTTTAGTTTATTATGTTTATTATATAAACTGAAAAGATGAGTGTACGTTTTTTTAAATAACTTTATATACAATGTAAAGTATGATTGAACAACAAGAATAATAAAAATGAAGTATTTATTGATCCATTAAAGACCTCAATTAAATAATTCTCGTCAAGCATTTTCTATATAATTATGAAAAAAAAAATTCGACAAATAAATAAATTAATAGTAAAATCGTTATAGTTTAACCGAGAAGATTTAAAAAATTGAGACAACGGTGTCTTAAACTAAAAAATGTAAGTTGGAAAGGAATTCCAGAATGTCACTTTTATAACTCATAAAATGGGAATTATTAAATTACAATTTTTCGTTGCAATGACTAATGGACATAATAAATAAGGAAAAAAAAGTAACTTTTCGAGTTGAGCCTTTGAACTTCAACAAGTTACCATTTTACATTTGCCAATTTACACTTCAAAATGTTAATCAACCTCTGCCCTGTTAGTTTATTTTGATTCTTGATTCCTTAGAAACTTATGAAATGACATGAATTCATTTAGTGCAAGACAATCATTACATTTTAAGTTAAATGAAAGAGAAGGTTTTAATTACAGGAGGTAAATGTTTTTACTTATTTTGAAACAATTATAGCAAAGAAGACTCGTAGCAAAAATGAGATAAGGTCAAGAATAAAAGCTCTTTAGTGATACAAAAATCTTAATCAGTAAGATCAGTAAGAAAACAAATTGAAACTAAGGGTATATAAATCTAAAAAATATATAGCCAGGGTGGGCATGTGTGACAGTATCTTTGGGTTTCTTCAAAGACGGTGATGTTTTTACATCTTTAAGTGCTTGACTTTTTTCAAAACTTCTTAAATAAACTACAAATCACCGACTAGCTAGGTTAGAAAATATTAAAAAATATCAAAGCAAAAATTGATATTTTAGAAAGCGAAGCATTTACAATGCAATAGTACAAAGTAGATCCTGATGTCGCAATATCCTAATGAGCCATTATTAAACTAAACGTTGATGATATTAGGTTTATAGTTGCTTTAATATGTGCATTGCGTGCACGAAACTAAATGCTTTAATATGTTAAATATAAAAGTTATTATAATCTCATTCATTCACATAAAAACGTGTTAAGCAGTGAAAATTATTAAATATTGTGCTTGAACTAAAATATTATATGCTTGTAAAACTATTAATATTTTTATTCTTTAATATTCTTGCAATTGCATATAAATTTAAACTGCAAAATTTTTCAATGTCGCAAAAATGTGTTTCCAAAATATCCAAACAATTTTTTTGTGGATAACACCGATATTCATGTACTGGTTGACCCAGAGTTACAAGCCAATTTTATAAAAAATATTCTACCACGTCCAGTATTGATAACAACAACAGACAGATTATATAATTCAAGTCCCAGTTTTAGTAGCAATTACATCATGTATATTTAAGACGATGTAAATTTTAATGCAACTTTTCATGAATTTATAAACAGCCAGACTTGGAACCCAAGAAATAGTCCAAGATGGAGCTACCTGATAATTACTCATTTTGTGCAAGAAGTTAAAAGTATCTTTAAAATGCTATGGCAATATCATATAAACAATGTAATCTTTATTGTGATAAATCAAGACTTGGAAAGCTCTCCAAATATCTACTTCTGGCTCCCATTTACATCAAAAAATGAATGCGGTAAAAAATTTAATATTGATTATTGTTCATGTTGCAGTTGTAAAAAGATTAGGAAGGTTTTAAAGAATCAAGTTCACAACTATACTAATTGTATAATTCGGTTCTATAATTATTATAATAACTCCGTTGATATGAAATATATAATGAGCGGTTTTCCTATGGCTGCGCTCATGATCAATTTTATTAAAATAATGTGTGAAAAATTGCAGGCAACTTTATTGTTCAATGAATTTACTTCTGAAGATTTTTTTAACAAAACTGCTAGTAATATTTTCTTAATTCCGAAATCTTCGCGAGATTTGAGAGGTTTTGAAGTGTGCGATTTCAGCAAAACGATATACTACGATGTATCAGCATGGTTAGTTCCCCGGTTTGATGTAATTGCAAATTTTAAATTAATATTTGTGGTATTTGAAAAAAGAAACATGGACGTGCATTGTAATTTGCGTCAGTATGACAGGAGTGACTTGGAATTTATTTGCTAGGCAATTAAATGAACACAAAATATTTTATAAACAATTTTCAAGGTGTATCTTAAATGCATATTCGTTAGCTTTTTCAGTTGCTATCACATCGCTTCCTAAATCTAGTCGTTTAAGAATTCTTGTGATATTATATCTATTTTTTATAATGCAAATAGACAATGCATTTCAAAGTAAATTGAGTAGTATTCTTTTAAGACCGTTATATGAACCACCAATTGATTCAATGGAAAAACTTTTCGATTCCAAATTAAACATATGTGTTAATCCTTACTTTATAGAACATTTAAAACAAAACAACTATTGATAGCAGTTTAAAAAGTTTGTAAGTAAATCAGCACCAATGGAAAACGAAAATATTACTGATATGATAAATTACGTCAAGCTTTATAAGAACTGCAGCGTTCCTGCTCCGATAAATGTGGTTCTGGAAGTTATGCCTTATGAAATAACAAAAGGTGTTGACTTTATTATAAAGGATTCTGGACTTTTAAGATATGAAAGTTTAATTGCTATAAATAAAGGTCATTATTTCTTACCAGTATTGAATCGATTTGTGGATCGAATTACAGAAAGTGGTATTCTCTATGTAAAAGTTAAATTCAATGGTTTAACACGTAATTCCAGAAATAGTGATAATGATAACAATTATTCAGAAAAACAATTGAATATAAACCACTTGTATGGTGTTTTTGCTATATGGTTAGGCGGTTTAATTGTTTCGACATTGGGGTTTTTCACCGAATTGTTAATTTTTTATAAAAATGAAATAAAAATGTATATTAAATGTAAATAATTTATTAATTTAATACATATTATTGCTGTATTTATGTATGTTAGACTTTATTGTAAGTTGCATCCACAACCCTACGTGTTTAAATAAAAGTACGAATAAAGATGGTTGTTGCACGATCCTCTTTTAATTACCCCTAACATGGCAGTAAACCACCTAAATTCTAAACAGTAATTAAACCAAAGTGAATTAAATAAATATTACGCTAGTGACAAATGATAAACTGTGAATTAATAATGTAGTAATAAATCAACAGTAAATAAATAGTTTAGAGAATAATAGTTTAGAGATGTTTAGAGAATGTATAAACAATAGTTACAAATTTGAAAGTTTAAAATTCAATGATAATTGAACAGATAGTGATAAATAAATTAAAAAAATTAGAATGCAGAACGTAATAACGTGAAAATTCAATCAGCAAACTGATAAAATTGAAAGCAAAAATTTGAAATTTTTAATGTATCTACGCAATTGTTCGAAAAATTCAAAAATATTCAATGTACGCCGATGTTTCATAAAAAATTTATAAATTATTTACATTTACAGCTATAGAAAAGGACAAGATTAAGGTACTAAAAACCAAATTCTTAAAAAACTACTTCATATCAAAAGATAGTTTCACGTAGGAACGCTACAAATTCTTTAGGTAACGAACCAATTGAACAATTTGTTGCCGATTTAAAAACCAATCACAAGCAAAATTACAGACACTAATTAAAAGATAATTTAATTAAAAGTGACTATCATTGGTATTAACTACGAATCGATTGAAGTGACCGTGTAATCGAATACGAAAGCTTCAAGAAAATTGCTAAAAGAGATTTCTAAAATTTATCTAACATTTTTTGAACGTAAGGTGCAAATTGACGTGACATCATTTTTAAAGTATTGCAAAATTAAATATAATAATAAAGTAACGTTTATTTATAGTCGTCGATGGTTTTAAATAAACAAAAACATGCATCGACAGTAAACAAATTTGAAGTAATGTTTTAATTCCTTAAATTAAATAGTTTGCTATTAGAACAATGCAAAATTAAACTTTTGTAACAAAAAGTAAAACGGCACGCCATACCATTGTTTTAACTTGATTTAAACCCATTATCAACCATATTGAATAATTTTAAATTAAGATAAACTAAATTTTAAGAGACGATTTAAAATTATATTTAGCTACCGATGTAGGTGCGCTTGGATAGTTTAATAAAAATAACCAAATCATTTACTAACAACATTTGTATGGAATATAGTTTTAAAAAATGTGCAAACATAAATGTCGTTAAGGGTGATTAGTTGTAAATTAATGTAAATATTTTAAATTAAATCGATCATACTATATTAAAAATAAATTTAGAAGAAAATTCTTAAATAATTTAAAATTATATTTAAAAAGAAAGCTAAATTTTGGTATCGGAAATATTAAAATAGTCTAATACAGATTTAAATATGATCTATATTAATTTATATTAACAAGAAAAGTAGTTTGTAAATAATACTTCTAGATTTTTACATCCTAAATCAGCAACAGAATGATTACAAGTATTATTTAATTTATAGAAATCACAAACTAAGTTATTGCGAGATTACTTTTATTCATTTAACTCTCTTGCCATATTGTGAAAATTTTTTAAAATTAAGAGCAATGGTTTAAAAAGAATTATTTAAAATGATTTATTATTACTAAAACATTTAAATATACGTAAGTAGAAAATATTATAATGATAATAATCGTTTTTGTACTTGTACCAAAATGTAGTTTTTGACGAAAATAAACAATAAAATAATAAAATTCCACTTCGTAATAATTTTTTTAACTATTGTATGTACTGCTTGAATAATTGATGGATTTTAGTATAATATTTGGATGAACTAGGCAATATAACATGTACATATATAATATACATATATTATTTAGACATATTATTTTATCAGTAATTATACATAAAGTTAGAAGCATAGCTTACTTTTGTTAGTTTATTTTGATAGCAAATTCGGATTGTGTACTCTTGAAGTATTTAACTGCGCTATAATATGTATCCCGTTTTTAAATGACTGGAAATTGTTAAATAAAGTCTAGGTATATGTATCTACCATTATTATGAATATCATGAAATTCAATGAATTTATAGTAAACATACACACGTAGCTCTGATCGCCATGACTGCCATGCTATGATTTTCAAGATATTAATATACCTTTATGTGTTAATAATCGGAATATGTAGATGTCAATTGCAATGAAAAATATTACTATATCTTGGAATTGGGTTTCTAATGTAACTAACATTTTTTTCACATACCATATTCATGTAATTATTATAAAAATTACCAGCAGATTTTATAAATACTTTATCAATCCATTATTAATTATACAGAAAACAGTTTGCGTAATTTCAGTGAGTGTTTAGTGAAAATTATCTTATTTATGTCCAAGATGATTTAAGTTTAAATGCAACTTTATGCATTTGTTAATACAGATGTGGAATCCAAAAATAGTCCAAGAAATAGATATGTAAAATAACTCATTTTATTGAATAATATTTTAAATTAACATAAAGCTAAATTTAATTAGACTAGTTTATTTTAAAAATTCATTTTATCTAAGTATTTAATCGTTATAATTTATCCAGTTTAAATAGAAAAATTTTTAAATAAAGTTGTATGATGTATCTACCAAATGAAACATGAAATTCAATGAATTTATATTAAAAATACACACTAGTTGATCGATACTACATTTATTTTTAAGATATAAATCTTTTTGTTAATATGAAAAATTCTTTAAAAATTTAATATCAATTGGGTTTTAAAAGAAAAATTTTTACTCATAACAATATTCAGTAATTAGTATAAAAATTACAAGATTTAAATATTTATCCAATCATTATTAATAACTAAGAAAACAGTTTGTAATTTTTAATGTTCTAGTAAAATTATTTACATCCAAATAGCAATTGAAGATTACATAATAATTTATTTTTAAAATCACAAATAAGTTTTGCGAATTAACTATTTATTCATTTAATAATTGCCATGATTTTGAATATTATTTTTAAAATTAAGAGCAATTGTTAAAAGAATTATTTAGTGATATTATTTTATAGTAAGATATTAATAATTTATTACATAAAACTGTTAAATATACATTAAGTAGAAACTATCATAATGTAATAATTGTTTTTGCTTGATACAAAATGTGTAAGAATTAAATATTTGAATATAATAAAATCCATTTAAATAAAATTTTTATAACTATTTATGTACTGCATTGAATAATTGATGAATTTATATAATATTTGATGAACTACACATATACATGTACATAATACATATATTATTTAAGAATTAAAATTATCAGTAATAATAGAAAAATTAATATCATAAATGCGAATAATTATACATAAACCGAAGCAAGCTTACCATTAGATTTGTTTATTCATAACAATATTCATTTTGATCTTGAAATTTACGCAATTATAATATTATCCAAGTTTTTTAAATGATTGGGAAAAAAGTTGACGATAATTAGTTCTAGGGGAATGTATCACCCTTATTATGAATATCATGAAATTCAATGAATTTATAGTAAAAATACACACGTAGCTCTGATCGCCGTAACTGACATGCTATGATTTTCAAGATATTAATATACCTTTATTGTTAATAATCGAATATGTAGATGTCAATTGCAATGGAAAAATATTTTCTATATCTTGGGAAATTTGGGGTTTTTAATGTAACCAACATTTTTTTACTCATAACACCCATATTCATGTAATTATTGATAAAAATTACCAGCAGATTTTATAAAAACTTTATCCAATCCATTATTAATAACTACAGAAAACAGTTTGCGTAATTTCAGTGAGTGTTCTAGTGAAAATTATATTATATATGTACAAAATGATTTAAGTTTAAATGCAACTTTTGATGCATTTGTTAATAGCCAGCTGTGGAATCCCAAAAGTAGTCCAAGGAATAGATATGTAATAATAACTCATTTTGTAAAAGAATTAAAACAAATTTTTAAAATGTTATGGCAATATCATATACGAAATGTCATTTTGATAGTATTAAATCAAAATTCAGAAGTTGATCCAAACATTTATATTTGGTTACCATTTGCCACCAAAAATCACTGTGGACAAAAATTTATCATCGATGATATTACATCAAATAGCAGCTATGAAAATATAAAGCTGATTTTTAACGACGAATCTCAAAATTTCAGTAAATGCATAATTCGGCTTTATCTTCACTCCATTGATGCTTTGAATAATTTTAAATATTTGAGAAACCGCTTACCCAATGATGAAATACTAATCAATTTTCTTAAATTATTTGGTCAACAATTGCAAGCAACTATAGTATTCGACCAAGTACGTGACAAAACATTTTTGAACAACATCACTGACGATATTTTGCTAGCTACACAAGTATTTCGAGACATGAAAAGCTCTATAGAGTATGATTTAAGCAATACAATTTATTTTGATGTACCAGCCTGGCTTGTTCCTGTCCAAACAAAATTTCATATTTTAGATTAATATTTTATGTACTTGAAGAGAAAGTATGGTTGTTAATTATATTAAATGTTGTTGCAACAGGCGTAATTTTGAATTTAATTGCAAAACGTTTAATAAAAGGTGGAGAATTTTGTCAACTTTCGAGATGCATTTTAAATACATTCTCGCTAATATGCTCAATTGCCATTAACCGGCTTCCCAAATCAACTTCCTTGAGAATGGTTATGATAGTTTATCTATTTTTACAGTACATATTGCAATGTTACGATTGCATAGCTTCCAAATTTGGTCACTTCATGACAAAACGGGATACATCGAAAGCCTAAAAAAGAGATAAAAAGATCCAAATGTTGTAGTCAAGAGGTAAAATGCTGCGTGTTGAACTGTATTTGCACTGTGGTATGTGAGTTGGCCATTACGCTAACTTCGGAGAATGAAATTGCATCTTCGAAGGAAAACCAATAACCTCGGTGAATAAAATTGTATCTTCGGATGGAAGTCTTATGTAACGGTTTGATAATATTTGTCATGTAGCAGTTGTAATAGGTTCATGGAATGCCATTAGAGCCATTTTGAATACAAAATTTCATTTTATAAGCTGTCGGAAGCAGTTAGCATTCTAAAAGTTAAATTTCATTCTACGGGTAGCACAGATAAAAGTTGGAATTGTTTTGCATATCCAATAGCAGCGTCCGCATTTCTTGGCACTATTGTAAGTGAATCCAAAATCCAAAAGTTTCAAATAAAGCTAAAATGAGCAAAAGCAAATTTCATCCTTCGGAAAATCTAAAAAAGAGAGATTTAGATAACATAAAAAATTGTAATTACATCATAAGGCATACCAAAAGTTGAGGATTAATTTGTAGAACGATTTGCTATACAAGTGAGGATGGTAGATGCAAAATTGAGTCTTCTACATTGAAAAATGTGAAACTGTTACCTGCAGAAATGTCAAAATGTTAATTTTAGTGATAATTTTGTTAATAGGATAAGGATTTAAGTGAGATTAGTATTGTAAGATGAGGAATTAAAAACTAAGTGTTACGCAAGTGGTTATGATAGGAAAGTGTGTGAAATAAACATGGAGTGCAAAAGAAAGAATTCGTACTTTGACAGATGTTGTGGAACGACCAGTGAACTTGGAATTTTCTAACAATTTTGTGGAACTGCTTAGTAGTCTTTAATTTTCGTGAAAGTTTCAAAGGGATCCGTTGGATAAGAATTTTCAGCCAATTGGAATCGAATTTTGTTGGAAAAACCCAGTTATAAAGTAGAAATCCTCAATTTAATAGGCTTCGCGATGCGAAAAATACGATCAGTCGACAATTTTCACTTGCCCAGATAGGACGTGAAAATTTCGTTCCTAAAAAAATTTCAAAATGAACAATAAATTATAAAATAATTTTGTCGACATACAACATGCAATTACTAGTGACGCTATATTTAATTTAAATAACTAAAGTGAATTCAAGAAAGTACGCAGAAATTAAATCAAGTTAAAATAAATTTTCGTACTTACCAGTGAATCAACATGTTCAAGAAAACTTGGAATGCGGTTATGTTTGATAACTACTGATTTCAAAGTGGAGTCAATGACCCACGTCTCAACAGCTGATATTTACAAGTTAGTTAATATAAAATTCAAACCATTATGTGTTACACCGTCGTTAATTATAATTAGTTTTAAGTAATTTTAGTTCATTCACGCATTTGACAATTTTAGTTTTAAATGATGACACCATTCAACACCACACCTTACATTTAAGTGACGATTATCGTTGTAGTTTGACCTACTTTACAATAGAACCCAGAATTACCAATAGATGTCTTTCTTTTTGATTATTAGCGATTCAAATATAATTTTTACAATGAGCAGGATCACCATCGAGGATACAAGTTTAGTAAAGTTATTCATAGCCATCAGGTGAGTACGGTTCAACACACATAAATAAGTTTGAAAATAATAAAGGCTCGATTCAATTAAAACATTATTTAAAATATTTAATAATTTAATTTCATAAAAAATAAATAGCTATTCATTACAATTTGGCGCCCAACGTGGGCGATATAATTATTATTATTCAAGCACAGCTAGTTTTCATTACAATTTGGCGCCCAACGTGGGGCAATTAATTATTCAGAATAAAGAATAGCTGTTCATTACAATATAGATATTATATTTCAAAGTAAATTGAGAAGCGTTCTTGTAACAAATATATATGAACCGCAAATCGATACAATTCATAAACTAATTAATTCGAAATTGAAATTGTGCACTACCGATCTCCATATCCAAGCGTTAAAACAAGAAACTAATGTCAATAGCAACATTTTGGAACGAATTATTAGTGAATTAGAACCAATACACTTTGACAGCTACAGTGGAATGGTAAATAATATAATACACTTTAAAAATTTCAGCATTCCGGCTCCGAAAAATTTGGTTTTAAAGTTTCTTCCAAGTGAATTAATGCGAGATATTAAATTTATTGTAACCGATACAGGATTTACTAGATACGAAATTTTAGTTGCTATGAAGAAGGGCCACTATTTTTTACCAATTTTGAATAAATTTGTAAACAGAATTACCGAAAATGGTATTTCGCATACGAAAATTTCAAGTTTTCCACATAATTTTGAAAGCACGAATAGTACAAACCTGCATAGATCCACTTATTCAACAATGGTTTTACGTAAAAAGCACTTATACAGCATTTTTGCTATGTGGCTGGCGGCTCTAATTATTGCAACTGTTGTATTTTTCGGTGAAATAGTAATGTTTTATAAATTTAAATAAAAATATAATGCAAAATATTTAATACTCTATAAAGTACATCATACATCTCTGCTGAAGATATAATTTTCCTCTAAGGTTGATACTATCATTAAAATTAACAAAAGCAAGGAAAACTTAGGGATGTTACTAGTTAAGATAATAAAACAAAATATAAATTTCAAATTAATATGTATAAGAATTTAGATTCAGACCAGTTTTTTAGAAAAACCGAAATTTTAATAATAGAGCTTATGACCTTGTAATTTAAGCACAAATTTAATATTTTGTTATTTTACAATTGGTGGAAACGTTTCCACAAAAATAATAATTAATTGTACAACTTATACATATACTTCGTAATAAATCATTTACTTAAATGAGTGTTGGTGTATTTAATTACATATTGTACATGTTTGGTTTGTTGAAAATGTTGTTGTTCTACTACAAGTTCATTGGTTCAGTTATGTATGTTCAGTTTAGTAGTTCAGCTGAAACCGATAATATTATTGTTTTCCGTATTGCATGTCATATTTAAAGTGAAAAGTCGTCAACAGTACATAATTACGTCAAGTAAATTGTCGTGTCTGCATGATTGTTTGACAACTGATTTGGTAATATTTTGCCAATAATTCTATATTAGTGCAAAATTTTCTCAATATTCTCAAAATTATCAAATAATTTGAATTGTGCCCCACATTTCTTGGGGCGCTAATAGTTCAAGGACTACATTATTATTATGATTAACAAACTTGTAAAAGAAGTAAATCTAATTAAATATATTTTTTTCTATAGTAGAGTTAAAGTACGATTCATTCATTTAAAAATAATAGAACAAGTGACACTTTAGAACATGAGTAGATAAGGTACCATTTTAACAGCAAGGGTAGACAATTTGAAAAAAAGACCGATTATTGAACGAGTAGAAAAATTTAAGCACGAACCGCTAGGCAAGTGATTGAAGTCTAAGAGTTCAATTATATGTATTTTTTTAATTGATTTACTATAAAACAACTAGCGTTTGTAATGCCTTTTTATTTGGTGGCGTTGTTCGATTTTACAAGATGATCTATTGTTACAGAATTTTGTTAATTTTGTAACCAGGATTCATATTTTTGCCCTTGGTGCTGGAACAAACCATAACTTGTAGAATTCCGTATTTTTAATTATTACTTTTGATATCGTTAGTGGGGCGATTAGATGCATTCTATACGTTATATTCGTGCAAGCCAGTTCTGAATTATGCTATACCTTTGCCATTAAGCATTTTAATGAGTAAGATTTTTTTTACGACCCATAAATAGAGAAAATTTGCACCTCTTTAATATGGTATTTGAAGACTTGAGTTGTACGAGTTTGTCCTGTATCGTTTTCGATGACTTTTTTTGATTGATATTTGATGATTTGTAACTCCTACCCACATTTGGCTATGCAGGGAAATGAAAATATTTTTCTTCATTAAGTTATTCTTGCATTTCTTGAATACAGAGGTCCTAATTGCCACTCTATATGTTGCCAACAATTTCATTTAATGCAGATTCTTATATGTGCGACAGTAGTAAGTACGACAGCTTTAAATTTTTTTCAGGCTTGATGTGTGATTGTGTCTTTTATCTTTATATTCAGAATTGTTACAAACAACACTTTAATATTAACTTATTACTTTTAATCGTTGTATAACTACTAAATACTTACCTATGCTTCTTACTTGCTCCTTTAGGTAATTCGTCTACATATAACTTCGTCAGCTTTCCTACATTGACTTGATAGAAAGTGGGATTATAGTTATCCAAACATGGCATATCTAATACTCGGACACCCTCATATTTTTCTTTGGTAGTATTCTTCTCTTGTAACAATACACATTAT
The DNA here is from genome assembly GCA_036346125.1 of Lycocerus yunnanus. Lineage (NCBI taxonomy): Eukaryota > Metazoa > Arthropoda > Insecta > Coleoptera > Cantharidae > Lycocerus > Lycocerus yunnanus. The sequence goes on from JARFIX010000250.1 coordinate 108,003, forward strand.
TTTGATATCAATATGTGATAGCGATTCAATTTCGAAAAGCGAAATTTAAATGTCTGCTACAAAGATTACAAAATTATTAACACAAAAGATCTTTGTTTAAAAAAACCAAAACAACTGATTTTGAAATAACTATATTTTACTTAATTTATATTTTGCATTACAAATATAAACGTGCACAAAATTTTATAGTCAAAGTCATTAAAATGTGTGAGCAGATACCAAGAGAAAGAAAAATGTTTTTATTATTTGTTTGGGTAACTATAAAATGTAAAATCCGAGTTTCAAATCTAAAGATAACTTTCACGACTTCATTTTATAATGCAATCAATCACTTACCAGTCAACTATGTAAAACAAAAGAAAGGATGAATATCTAAGTCAATACTTCAAAAATATTACAACAAAACTGATTAATAAATAACAACTAAACTGATTTATAATTCACGTATAAAAGAGGAAAACTCGCTACGGTTCTAACTATAAGCAGGTCACGAAAACGCTAAATAGTTATATTTTATACAAGACGATAAAATTGAACTTTATCGACGAGCGGAAATTGTTAATTACCGAGCGACGAAGTTTATATACAATTTTTTCCACTACTAGGATTGTTTACTCTTATAATAATAATTGTTAATGAATAAAGTAAATCGTTTTAATTATTTATTTCAAATTATAAAACAAATGATAGTTTTTTGTTTTGATGTTGACACTTGCTTGAAAATGTTTAATTAATTTTGACATAAAGGTTACATTAAATATTTTGATATTTATAAGTTTTGCAGTGTTTTTAAAAAAGAGTGAAAGTTGTACACCACCCGAAATGAGAGAGATTGCTGAATCAGTGGCAGACAAGCTACTGCCGGAAAAATCCAAGACTCTTTATATGAAAGCTTATGTAACATTTAAAAATTGGTGCAGTGCGCGAAGTGTGGTTATAATATCTGAAAATGTACTGTTAGCATATTTCCAAAGTTATGCCAATGATAAAAAAGCTTCCACTTTATGGGCACATTATTCTATGTTAAAATCAACTCTTTCTTTAAAGGACAACATAGACATTTCAAAGTTTTTCAAATTAGTTGCGTTCTTAAAACGCCAAAATGTGAATTACCGTGCTAAGAAGTCTTCCGTTTTCAGTCAGATGCGATGAGCTTTGCAATTTGCTTCTTTCTGATGTTATCATAAAAGATGATATGATTATTATAAACATTCGTAATAGTAAAATGGTTCATCTAGAAAATTTGTTGTTATGGAACCCCTTTGGATGAAAATTGTAAAAACATATTTAAAAATTAGACCAACTTCCGACATGCAAAAATTATTTATTAGTATACGCAATGGAAAAGCTACAAAGCAAAATATTGGTCATAATACAATAGGTGTCGGAGATGCGCTACAGTAGTACCTTTTGCCACAACGGTCACATCAAGTGCTCTAAGCAGGAGATGGTTGATGGCAACTGGCCCTCGTAGGGCACTCAACTCTCACTTATGGCTCCAAGTGCCACACCCCGGTAAACTGCATTGACCTGCAGGCAAAACTAAGTGAGGGTAGCCAGATATGGTGAAATGTAGCGTCGGATCCACAGTGGGCGGCTACAAACAGCGTCTGCACCCAGAATGGGCGGCTGAAAGAACACTCGCCAACACGCTCGGCAAGCGCGGCGTTTTAATGCTATATCCTTCAATTATATGAAATGATTACGAACCAAATAAAACGGCCCTTAGTCCCCAGCAGTTTGCTATTCCCCGACCACGGCAGCGGTTGGATACGGAGGCAAACAAAGGGTGCAAAGAATCCTGGGTTAGAACAGGCTGTCAAACGGTACTGAACATTGCAACGTATAACATAAGATCTATTGGTCAGGAAGAGAGACTAGTAGAACTGGAAAATGAACTGCTCACCATAAACTGGGACGTGCTTGGTCTAAGCGAAACACGTCGAAAAGGAGAAAATGCTAGCATACTCAAGTCTGGAAATCTGCTATACCAATACAACAGTGAGGTGTCTTCCCTGGGTGGAGTCGCTATCATGGTCCATAAAAGACATGTCGATAGGGTGGTACAGATGAAGTCTATCTCGGAAAGAGTAATTTTCGTGGTATTACAGCTTACGAAGCGATACAAAATTAAGTTTATTCAAGCCTATGCCCCAACATCTACACATACTGACGACGAAATGGAAATGTTTTTCGAAGATATTGAAACAGCTGTGAGAACCACAACTACACAATATACCTTTATTCTGGGCGACTTTAATGCCAAGATTGGCAAAAAGGATGACGCGGACGGAGAATATATCGGAAACTTCGGCCTAGGAACCAGAAATAACAGAGGTGATATGCTTGTAGAGTTCTTGCACCGCAACAACTTGTATGCATTGAACACTTTTTTCAAGAAACAGGTGCAGAGGAAGTATACCTGGCGAAGTCCTGATGGAATCACAAAAAATGAAATAGATTTTATACTCTCTAACAAGAAACACATTGTTGCGGATGTTTCAGTACTAAACAGATTCAATACAGGAAGTGACCACAGACTAGTCAGAGCAAGAGCTGTAATAAACCTGAAAATAGAAAGAACGAAAATGGTTACAAGAAAAATATCAATAAAATCTGAAATTCTACATCAACACAAAGAAGAATATCAAAGGCATCTGGAGGCGAAGCTTGCAACGTTGAACAGATATTCCGCTTTCGAAATGAGTGAACTAGCACAACACATCACACAAGGCATGCATACGTGTGTAAAGAAGATTAGTATGCGAAATCAAAAGCGAACCAAAGATGCAAAATTAAGCGAGGATACTCGCAATCTCATGGAAATACGGCGTAATCTGGACAGAGACACCGAAGAATATGGAATTATAAATAAAGAGATAAGAAAAGCCACAAGGAAGGATCTTAGATGCTATAAAACAAAAATTATTAAGGAAACAATAGAGCAAAACATGAACATGAGAATAATGAGATCCAAACTATCCAATGGAGTAAATAAAATCCATAAAATCAGAGATGAGAATAGAAATTTGGTAACAACAAAATCTAAAATACTGGCTGTTATTGAGACATTCTACACCAACTTATATAAAAGTACATACCAAAATACAGATTCCAGACCTGTTGTAACTCGACAAAACATTACAAATGTGAACTCTGAAGAAATTCCGGATATTAACGTAGCTGAAGTTGAAGCTGCTCTGTCACAGATGAAAAATGGAAAATCGCCTGGCGACGATGAAATAACGAAAGAAATGATTTCATATGGGGCCAAACTCTTCTAAAAGTGTTGTTGTTCTTTTAAATAGGTGTCTTCAAGAGGAAATGTACCTGCTCCTGGCAGAATGCTCAGGTTATTCTGCTTTTCAAAAAGGAGATAAACACAACATCAGTAATTATAGACCTATCAGTCTGCTGTCCCATTTATATAAACTGTTTACGAAAATAATTACAAACCGTCTTACCAATAAACTGGACTTTTATCAACCACCAGAACAGGCTGGATTTAGATCGGGTTACAGTACGACGGAACATTTACAAACCGTTAGAACACTCATTGAGAAATGTTCGAGTATAACATAGACTTGAATATGGCCTTCGTTGACTATGAGAAAGCATTTGACTCGATCGAAATGGACGCTATATTGGCAGCGATGGACAACGCAAGAATTGATTCAAGATACTCGACAGTTATAAAAAATATATACCAACATGCCACACTAACGGTTAAAATTGACAATAGCCTTGCAACAAATAAAATAAAAGTCGAACGAGGAGTGAGACAAGGTGACACAATCTCTCCCAAGCTATTCACTTTAACAATGGAAGATATTTTAAATCACTGCAATGGGACGAGATTGGGGTAAACGTGGATGGAGTCAGATTGAATCATTTGCGTTTCGCAGACGACGTTGTTCTCTTTAGTACAGAAATGGCAGAAATTCAAAAAATGCTTATCGAATTGAGCTCTCAATCTTTGAAGGTCGGTTTAAAAATTAACACCCAAAAGACAAAGATCATGACTAGCGATGATACCACAAACATACGCATAGACGGGAAATTAATAGAGAAAGTTGAAGAGTACGTGTACCTGGGTCATACTATCAGGCTGGGAAAACAAAACCAGACTACCGAGATAATACGTAGAACTCGTTTAGCATGGGCGGCGTTCGGTAAATTGGCCCACATTTTAAAGGCAGATATTCCAAATTGCCTAAAACGGGAAGTTTTCGATAAGTGCGTGTTACCAGTAATGACCTACGGATTGGAATCTACAACTATTACAATCAAAAGCGCAAATAAGTTAAGAACCACTCAACGCGCTATGGAACGTCTGATGTTGGGCATCCGGCTGCGTGACAGAATGAGAAATGTTGACATTAGAAACCAAACTAGAGTTAAAGACGTCATGGAAAGAGTGGCGGACTTAAAGTGGGCTTGGGCTGGGCACGTTGCCAGACAAAGTCACGATAGATGGGCAAAGAGGGTCCTGTCATGGAGACCACGAACAACTAAAGATCTGTCGGTCGTCCACCTAAACGCTGGACCGACGATATTGTTGAGACAGCAGGGAAGAATTGGCAAAATCGAGCCCAAGATCGTGATGCGTGGAAGAAATTGAAGGAGGCCTACATCCAACAGTGGATAGAAAAAGGTTGAAAAAGAAGAAGAAGAAGACAATAGGGCAAGTACCAAACAAAATTGCAATGTATTTAAATTTGCAAAACCCTGCGTCTTACACGGGTCATAGCTTCCGAAGAACTTCAGCCACAATATTAGCTGCTAGCGGTGGAAATATCCTGCAGTTGAAACAACATGGGGGTTGGAAGTCATCTACGGTAGCCGAGGGCTATATAGCTGACTCACTCTGGTTAAAACGAGCATAGCTCGTATGGTCCAAAGCCAATCAACATCAATTAATCAAATAAGAAATTTTGAGCGTTTTGAAGTGTTTTAAACTGTAGTTACAATAGCACGGAGATTGTAAATTTTCTAATGGAGTAAAGGTTATACAAGTTTGCGAACGACTACTTCTAACGATAGAATAAATTTGCACATCGAAGCGCATAAATTTTTTCATGATTCTGTTTCGACCACTAATTTCTTTAATATCTTCACAATCCAGTTATCCTACAATTGAAAATATACAGATTTTTAATAATATTAATGTAACAAAAACACTTACCAAACAAAAAAATTCTATATCGAATAAAAACTAGTGAACGTGGAATGCAAGTAAATAGATGTTGACGAAAACTATTTTGTCGAAAAATGTACTATTTGTAACGATAATTGATTGTAATAATTATTAATAATCGATTTATAAAGTTTCTAGTTTCAGCTGTCATATAAGTCATAATCTGTGTTCATAATTCTCATTTCGCCTAATTGCTAAACGTCACAAAATTCCAATTTAATCAACATTTTAAATATCAAATTAATCTTATTTATAGACCGATTTTAATTATTTAAACACTATTGATAGAATTTCTTGGTTATGCTAATTCGTTTTACACATAAATTTTCTTTCAAAATGGCCCGAAGTTTCCGGACTACGCATTTATGTTCATTATTAACTACTAGTGAATAATAAAATATTATTCACCTCAGGTGATAGAAGGCGTGGTTCACAGTTCGATCACTTACGTTGAAATGATAGTGTTTATGGCTAGTAGTGGAAAAAATTATATTATTATGATAAAATTCAATAACATTAGTTCGCTAGACGATTATGTCATTCCGAAAGATATGACTACAGCTTTATGAAATATACGATTATATAATATTTATATGACACATATTTTAACTATGCATTCATTTTATCGAACACGCACGAACTCAATGTCAACATGCTGCAAAAAAGTTTACCTGTCACATAAATGTCAAAAATAATTTAAAAAATTTCTTAAATCGTTGTCATATCCTGACCTGCTTTTGGTTAGAACCATAACAAATTTTCCTCTTACTATATATTATATGAATTACATTATTCAGTTCAATTGTAATATTTTTGCAGTTTCGACTTCGATTTTCATACTTCTCTTGGTTATACATAGTTGACTGGTGAGTAATTGTTTAATAAAATGTATTTTAGTTCATTGTTGTCTTCTTGTAGTTTTACCTGATGATGCCTAGAAATATGCAAAACATGTTGTAGGGTAAATATATTAATAAAAATAAAAAAAGTAAAGTTAATCAATAGTCATAAGCCGAAGAACTACAAAAACGTTATCTATACATGTAAGCACAAATTATCCAGCAAAATAATTAAGTACTGGCAAATTTACATAATCAAGTAAGTGATGTCATTTTCTAAAATTCCTAAACATTTTTTCCAACGTTATTTCTAAACCAACCATCAAAATTCTTCCAATCTTGCTTCCATCTAGTTTTATTTATTAGTTTTCTGTATTTGGAGATTAATTTTGGGTTTGTGATATATCCCAAATTAATAAATTGGCTTCCTGCCTGTTTGTATTAGAATAATTTGTTGACTTTTGTTTGACTGACAAATTTGTTTAAATTTTAACTCCATATTGTTTATTGGCCATGTTTACCCGAAGAGCATGTAATAATTTAGTTACTTTTGACGATTTCTTGTAAATTTCAACTCTCTTCCCAATTATTATTTTTAATTTAGGCAGATAATTTATTTGCATTTAAGGTGGTCAACTGTGACATGTTCTTATAAACTAGGATCTTGCAAACAATTAAAAATATTCTAACTAATGAATCAATAAAAATGTTTAAAAAAGATTCAACTGAAATTCACGCAACTACCGGTTTTTTGCTTTGCGCAAAAACTTACGCTTACTTACTTTGTACCACTTGTTAATATTTTGGCCCACAACGCTAGCTCCCGAATCTACAGCTAGCACCAAAATATTAATGTTATCACCATTACAATATTTTTGCAAATCATACCCTTGAAGCGGTAGGGGGCTAAATAACGCCTCTTACAATTAGTTAATATTTTGATCCTAAAGATATTTTCACAAGTACTATAGTAAAAAATATTGAAATGAGGGATTAATTCTACAATTTCGTGAAATTTTCACTGAATGTAAAAGTGAATGATTTGAGTTTTTTATCATCTGGATCTGAAACATAATTTACGTGGAAGTCTAACTAAGTATCAAGTGTAAAATTTTGTTTATTTTTATTGCAGATTTTAAGATCTATTTCTTAATGTTTGAAAAATATTGTTAATTTACACTGGCCAATAAATATTCTTTTAATAACTTACATTAATTCTTCAAAATATAATTTTGAGAACATTCAGCTTAACCTAATTTTGAAATATATTCAAATTTATATTTTCGATAAGAAAGAAAAATTTATTGTAGATTAAGTTTATTTTAACATACATTTTCATTTTTAACAAATTAGTTTCATAATTTAGAACAAAATGTAAAAATTAATTTATTTCAGTTAATTAGAATGATCGGAAACCTGGAACTCGATTGAACAGTTAGTTCGAAATATAAGTTACGCGTCGATCTGTTATTTGTATAATTTTCTATAACATTCTTTGCAAAAAATTTTTAAAAATTATTATAAATACAAATAAATAACAATTCTAAATTTAAACTCAGTAACTTTAACAATTTTTTCAAATTTAATTCCTAAAAATCAGCTTAAAAACGACTTTCCACTGTAGTTGACCGCCTTAAATTGTTAAAATTAAATCATTTTAGACTTTTTCTTAATTTAACTTTTAATTTTTCAGTAATTATAAGGGGCCGTACTGACTACATTTACTTTTTTGCAGTTGTCAGATACTTGTATGGTGGCCGTCTTAAATTCGCTCGTTACGTTTTTATAATTTTGCAATTTTTTAGAGAGGCATTAGTAACTCTAATTGAAATATTTACATAAGCTTAGATATCCAAAGGGAATTTATGTTACATAAAGCTAAACAATCTATTGTGTAAAATTAAAAGGTGTATTTTCATTTCTATTACAATTCATTATCTAGCGATGAAATTTTGTAATACAAGAGATCAACGAGAAACCATGGTTATAAAGATATTTATATATTTTATAATAACAATTGTAATCGTAGGGGATGGATTGAAATTGGAAGAACAATCCAAAAGTGAAAAATGCGTTTCTGAATTATTAAAAAAATTTTTCGCAGACATGGACATTAACGTTTTGTATGAATCAAACCTGACTGTAAATTTCATTCAACATATTTCAAATCCGTTGATAATAGCTACAGTTGAAAAATTATATAACTTCACTACAACGTTTAATTATCATAATTACTTAATTTATGTAAAAAAATGCTTCGAATTTAAATGACACTATAGACAGATTAGTAAAAACCAGATTATGGAACCCAAAAAAAAGTCCAGGAGGAAGATATATAGTAGTAACTGATTATGTGAATGAAGTCGAGAATGTTTTTCAAATTTTATGGAAGTATCACATCAGAAGTATAATTTTAGTAGTACTGAATCAAAATCTTCAAATTTCTCCTAATTTATACATTTGGAATCCATTGGAGTCTAGAAACAAGTGCGGGCAAAAATTTATTGTGAATCATTTTTCTGATTGTAATTTCAACGAAATTGAGCAATCTTGGGCAAGTCATTCTGACGATTTCAGTTATTGCACCATTGGATTCATTAGTTACCTTAAACAACTTAACATAAAATATGTTTCGGAAATTTACCCTGTAATAGCAATATCAATGACCGTCGTGAATATGGTTGCTAAAAAACTGAAAGCAAGTTTAGTTTATTACACTAACAGAGATAAGGCAGAACTATATAACGTAACAAATGAGATCTTATTAGATACATACGTTTTAAGAACCATTAATACTTATACAATAGATTATGACTTAAGTAAAACGATATTTTATGATGTGTATACTTGGGCCGTTCCTAAGCCAGTGCCAGTAACAAATTTGAAAGTCATATTTCTGGTATTTCAAGCTTGGACTTGGTGTTTAATTATATTCTGCATTCTTATGACAAGTATCGTTTGGAATTTAAGTGCAAAACGATTAAACGAGAAAAAACATGTATACTCAGCTTTCTCAATGTATTATGGGGGCATTTTCATTAGTGTTTTCGGTGGGAATACAAATGTTGCCTTCATCGTTTCGTCTAAGTATGCTGGTAATTGCATATTTATTTTTCGTAATTCACATCGACCTCATATTTCAAAGTAAATTGAGCAGTTTTCGTTCTATACCCATATATGAACCTCCTATTGACACCGTTCAAAAATTGGTTGATTCAAATTTGAGATTACTTATCCACCAAGACGTAGGCAGAAGGTTCAAATCAGAAGAAATTTACAAGACAGGCGTATTAAAAAAAAACTCGCTGATAAAGGTGAGGTACAACTGCACTATAATTTCAGCGAGTTGCTTAAAAATATGGCTCGCTATAAAAATTTTAGTACATCAGGCCCGAAATACATCGCCAACAACTTTTTGCCTAATGAAGTAAAACAATTGAAATTTATAGAAAAAGATACTGGATTTTTTCGGGTTGAAGTTATGGCTGTTATGAAGAAAGGGCACTATTTTTTGCCTATTTTAAATACATTCATTGAGAGATTTACCGAAGGGGGGATTTTATTTAAGGAAATATTTGTAGCTTATAATTTTATAGAAGATAATGGTAGTGCCGCGTTTGTTTTGCGAATGGAGCACTTGTACGGTCTATTTGCTATTTGGTTGGGTGGACTGGCTATTGCTTTAATTGCATTTTTAGCTGAACTTATAATTTTCATTTCACTTCTTTTAAATTTCAATGTGGTGACTCCCAATTACCTTTTACCCTTTTCCAGTTATTTAAATTGTTTCACTTGTACTTCAGAATTCATTGAAGAATAAATTGTTTAAGCTCCCATACACCGATGTTTAAGATTAAACACTTATTTACTTACTGCTAAAGCAGAATATAAACCACGGTAATTTTGACGTTTGAACTAATAATAGCACAAAAACCGTTTAAATATTGATATTAATATTTTATAACTAACTATTCATCAAGGTCACCATAAATTATTATTAATTTGTATGTAATAATCGAGTTAAGTACTTAAACTAATTTATTCACTAAAATTTAAATTACAAAATAAAGTAATGAATACATAATTAATATGTATTTCGTTTTAATATTGCATGTTAATCATTTAAAGTGCTTTTAATGAAAACTTTTTACATTTTAAAAAGTACTCAAATAATCTGAAATTAGATCTGTTTTATTGAAGTTTTTAGATTGCCATTGATTACCAGAAGATTCGTGGTTTTTCATAAAAATACCAGTTGAGGTAACAATTTGCCTCTAAACATCCGTTTTATGAGTATGTACCTATCCCACCAGCAAATACTTTGACTACAGTTTAATGTATTCTAATTAAGGCATGTTCCACACTTCACATATTAATTATTTACATTAAAATAAATTACTACATTTAAACTTATACTACAAATCGTTTTTTCGGTATTTTGAACAAACAAAATTATATTTTTACATACTTTACTTCATGTTATAAAATGTTGTCATCATACGTGCCATATTTTACACTAAACGTTACTTCAAGCTCAATAATACTGCAAAATACAATGAAAATTCCAAAATCAAAAGTCCCATTAGGATAATACGTAAATATTATCCATTTTACTTTAAGGACAATTTCAGCTTTTGAATTTTTGAGAAAATATTTTATAAAAAATATTATTTCAATTTTTCTGCATTCAAATTTCAATATCATTCCAGAAATATGCATTTGGTTTCCTTCAAACCAAAAAATAAATGTGGCAAAAAGTTCAATAGCGAATGCTTTCATAATTATAACCATCGTGTAGCAAAATCAACTTTTTTAAAAATTAATTTAAAATCATTAAGTGACTATACTATCAAAATTCGTGGTACAATTAACTATACAGATTCAATTTATAACATTAGAACCTGTCCCATGATTAAAATATTACTAAATGATTTTGACGTAATGCAAACACAACTGGTATATGTTGTAAAAGAAGACCGCCTCGAAGTTACCAATACAACTACCAGTGATATTTTGATTGCACCCTTAACAATTGCGGATATTGAAAATTATAATGTAACTGATAGTTTATATTATGATACACTCGTTAGGCTTGATCCACGTCCTGGTAAAACTACAAATTTAGAGATTGTATATTTTGTTTTTGACAAGAAAGTATGGTGCACAATAGTGGCTTGCGTAATTGGAAAAAGTTCCATTTTCAATTTGATTGCAGTACAATATAATTTATATAATAAAATTTTTTTCAAATACATTTAAGTACATTTTTACTAATATTTTCGGTTCCATTGTACTAAAAAATTTTGTTATATGGTTTTTTGTAAAAACGAACAAAAATGCAAATTGAGTATCATTCTTGTAAAATTCTCATTAATCTAAAGACATCTAAAAGTCTCAAAACTACTGAATTCAAATTAAACATCTCTCCTTTTCATCAATAGTTTCTTTTACAGACAGAAATTCCAATGCAGAATTGGCTTTAACCTTACAGCATTTGTACAGTGCTTTTATGATATTATGGCTGATTGGCTTAATGTTATCATTTATAATATTCATAGGTAAAATAATTTTTATAAAAAACTTATTAACATCAAAAAAATTCAAATAACATTAGAATAGATAGATTAATATTTTGCACTAGTTATTATATGTATAATTTTAATGTTGTTATTAGATGTATGTAATATGTATTATATATGTACAATATTATTATGTAAGAATTATAATAGCACTAAAAATTATCTAATTAAAAATATTACTCCTGTACTTTTCATTGCTTTTAAAAACCAGAACTAAGTAACAATAAAAATAATTTGTTTAAAACATAAACGAAGTTGAAAACTATTTTTAATCAAAATATTTCTATGCTTTGGCAATGGTTATCAGGATGTCATTAAGGCATCCATCTACCTCCCAATACGTTTATAAGAAATACCAGCATGTAAAGGAAGATGTCTTATAGGTAAATTGTTAATATCATCAAAATCTCCACTTGACTTTTACAAGTAAATAATATGAGTGTAAGTTGATTTAGGCTTATTTTTAGATTAAATATTTCTGTACGATTGGAATCTATTTATTTCCTAGATCAAAGAGTTAAATATTTCTTAAAATAATTAAATAACAGTTTTTCATATCAAAAGTACTACTATAGAAGTGGTCAAAATATTTGCTATTTAACTTTTCGTTTTTATTCATTGATTTGATATGGACTTTAAGGCAACACTATAAAAATTGTTTCACTTCCTTGAATGGCTTTAATTATTTTATTTCACATTTTTTGGTAGATGTTGAAGTATTCATTTGGTAAGTATAGAAGCAAACGTACAGTTTTCAGTTTATGTCCATGATGTATGCAGTAGCTATTAAGATAGTTACACGCTTTTATAAATAATATGTCCTAGATCGAAAGTTCTGGAAGTCCATAAAAACTTTTTGAATAAAATATCTGACCAGTCAAAATGATTAGATATCAATCAAGAGATGGTCGGATTGCGTGTTATACTTTAATAAGTTTTACAATATTTTTATAATTGTATTAATAATATTTTGAAGGTTTTAGTATTTATAAAGGAACTTTTCAACAGCTTGCTTATAAACCATATAAAGAATATTTCATGGTATCAGAAAGAGAATGATTTTTAAAACCTGGATATGTAGTGTTATGCTAATATCAACAATGTCAACTGCATTGCTAATAAATAAGTTGTCAAAAGTTGATATTTGTACATCCAAAATAATAAAAATTATTTTTTCCAACGATGCCACCATTCATGTCTTGTTAAACGAACATAAAAGACCGAATTTTTCACAAAATTTCTAATCCTCTTGTAATTACTACAATCAATCGCCTAAATAATTCGATGTCAGACTTTACAAATAATTACATAATTTATTTAGAAAACGAAGTTGATTTTAATGATACATTTAACACATTTCTGCACAGCAACGTATGGAATCCTTAAAAGAGCCCAAGAGGTAGATATATAATAATAACATCTACATTTAAGGAAGCAAAACGTACATTTGAGTTATTATGGAAGTATTACATCAAAGATGTTATTGTAATGGTTCTAAACCACAACATATCGGTTAATCCAATGTTGTACATATGGTTTCCACTTACCCCTAAAAATAAATGTGGTAAATATTTTAACATAGATCAGTTTTCTTGTTCCAATTTACAACTTTTGAAAAAAATATTTATAAACCAGTTTGAAGATTTTAGTGGATGTACTATACTATTGTATTGTTTTTCTAATGTTGCACATAATTTACCCCTGTATATCAAAAAGGTACCAGTACTCAAATTAATTCATTTGGTAGGAATGGAATTAAGTACCTCTGTAATTTTTAAAATGTCCAAGTATAATCAAGAAATGAGTAGCAATATCAGTAGCGATATAGTGATGATTGAGAAAGGATCGAGGCTAATAGATGAACATTTCAAATACGACTTAAGTAAACCTATATATTTTGACATTGGTTCTTGGATAGTGCCACGTCCTGCTCCAATAACCAACGTATTAGTATTATTTTTAATATTTCATAGAAATGTCTGGTGCTTGATTACGGTTTCTATTTTTATTGAAAGTTTTGTATGGTACTTAGTATCAAAACGTTTATCAAGTGAAGACAGCAGATATCAATACCTTTCTAGATGTATTTTAACCGCATTCTCTTTAATTTTTCAGTTGCTATTAAATTCGCCCCAAAAGCTACAACTTTACGAATACTTATAATATTGCATTTATTTTTTACAATACATATTGACAATGCTTTCCAAAGTATGCTTAGTAGTGTTCTCTTTAAACCTTTGTGTGGATCTAAAATTGATTCAATGCAAAAATTGGTCGATTCAAAATTGACGGTGGTTCCTACTCCGGGAATAATGGAATTCTATCAAAACGATGATCACTTTAATAAGCAAATATTAAAAAAAATGCTGAAAAAGTCGATAAAGGAAGACAATATTACTGATGCAATCATACGAGTAGCTAGATTTCAAAATGTCAGTTTATTTACTACAAAATATAGTATGAAACACCTTTACCCAAACGAATTCAAGAATATTACTTTTATAAACGATGATATGGCACTTATTAAATTACAATTTCTCGTTGCATTGGCAAATGGACATTATTTCTTATTTACGATTGATAGGTTTATTAATAGATTTGTAGAGAGCGGAATAATTCACGTTAATGATATGCATAGCACTAATAAAAATCATAAAAATAACTCGAAAGTCATTTTAACAATGCAGCATTTATATGGTATTTTTATTATATGGTTAGCTGGTTTAATGTTTGCATTTTTTGTATTTCTTACAGAAATTATAATTTTTCGCAGAAAATTAATTATAGTTGCAATTTAATTTATTATAATAAGAATAGCACTAATCATAATGTTATATCTACTATATAGTTATATAAAATAATAATTAGAGGAAATTGTACTTACTGATAAAACGTCTGATGACGTATTCAAAAACTATTTAAACTAATATTGTATAAAATAGTATATTATACACCAAGGTAGTGAAGCATAGTGTTATAACCTAGCGCCAGATTAAATCCCAAGGTGCGTCGCGATTTAAAGGTTATAACACGCTTCACTCGTGGTTTATACAATTTTTCCACTACTAGGATTGTTTACTCTTATAATAATAATTGTTAATGAATAAAGTAAATCGTTTTAATTATTTATTTCAAATTATAAAACAAATGATAGTTTTTGTTTTGATGTTGACACTTGCTTGAAAATGTTTAATTAATTTTGACATAAAGATCCAACAATCGGATGTAATGCCGTGTTGCACTGAAGACGCCTCAAAGGCAAAGGATTCGTCGGTAAATAAAATCACTTAAAACTTGTGTTTATGTTTTATTTGCAAGTACTTCTTGGGAGTACTTGCTTGTACTTCTTGGGAGTACTTGCTTGAAGAATAGGTTGATAACGAATGAATGACGAATGAGGGCTCGAGCGTCCCCCACGTGAGGTCGGTTGCCGACCGTGTTAGGTTGGCACGACGGCGCTGGCTGTTTCAAATTTAGCGCGCCAAATTTAAACTTACAAAATGATATACCATTACCGCCGGCCTTGAAATGACGCAGATTTCAATAGAGATAAGAATAACAAGTAAACAATTAACAATCAATAACAATCAATAGAGCGACCGCATAATTGCGGATAACACAAAATATTTTTCTTTAAACAAAGAATTATTACCAAAATTACCAATATTTACAGAGATAAAAAAAAACATATATACAATATTGAGCACCACAGTAACGCGTAGAGTCAGTAAAGCGGTGCACGTATTTATAGTATGTTGACAAGAAACAATTAATTACCCGCTTCCCGCACATCACATAGGAAGAGCACACAACCTTGTCGCAGAGCGTTTAATCACTGCACCATTTTTCACGCGCACCAATGCAGAGCGGATCACGTTGTCATTGCCGACGTGGACCGTTACGACGCGTCCAAGTGCCCATGACAATGGTGGCAAGTTGTCTTCTTTGATAAGCACTGAGATAAGCTGATTTTCCATGGTGTTGGTTAAATCTCTTTCTGCAATGGCAGTTAAGGGTTTCCCAATGAGGAAGTGACCAGGGGTAAGCGGATCTAGGTCATTTAGGTCAGAGGATAAAGGTGAGAGGGAGCGAGAATTTAGAACTGACTCAATTTGGGTTAAGACTGTATGAAAATGTTCGTACATTAGGCACGTATTGCCTAGAACCTTTTTTAAGTGCGCCTTGGTAGATTTAATGTTGCTTTCCCATATTCCAGCTTCGTGGGGGTTCCTCGGGATTATAAATTCCCACTTAATACCTCGGATGGCCAAGTGGTCATGAATTGACTTTTGAGTATGTGCATTGGCTAAAAACTCATACAATTCACGCAAGTAATTACTAGCGCCAACAAAATTTTTGGCATTGTCGCTGTACAATGAATATGGCATGCCTCTTCTACTAATAAACCGCTTTAACACCGATAGGAAACCTTCCGTGGTCAAGTCTGAGACTAACTCTAAGTGGATAGCCTTTGTTGTCATACAAATAAACAAACAAATATAGACCTTAATGGTTTTTGCACCTCGCGTTTTTTCGATCGCGTATCAAAACGGGTCTCGCAAAATTTAGACCGGTATGGTAGAAGGCAGGTGCCTCAGCCTGAAGGCGTTTAAGGGGTAAATTTCCCATAAGAGGATTGTATGACGAGGATTGGCTCTGAAACATTTTATACATTTACGAATAATCATTTTCGCAGTGTTTTTCCAGAAATAGGCCAGTAGGCTTCACGAACAGAGCACAGGAGTTGCTGCGCACCACAGTGCTGCAATTTGTAATGGAAGTCATTGAAAATTAAGTTCGTGAAATGATGCGATTTTGGCAATAGTATTGAAACTTTTGTCAAACGAGTAATTAGAATTTTTATTCTCCCACCCACACGAAGAATTTCGTTTTCATCCAAGAAAGGGTTTAAAGAGATGATACTGTAACTGGTGTTAAGATGGCCATTTTGTTTCAACGCTTAATTTCCTTGCCAAATGCCCTATATTGACAAATTTTGACCAAGATTTGCAATGACCTTTTAATTCGATTGTTGTGAGAGGACCCGTGTGCTTTAAGGTATTAGAAACCCGCGAATTGTGTATGAATCGAAGCAACCACGAGATAACCCGTTGTAAAATTTTTTCAAACTAGAAAACCTAGTCATAATATCTGATTCTGAGAAGCAGTCGATTGAATGAGACGAATTTACCAATGTCGTATTTGGATACGCGCAAGCTGATAGTAAACACGTTGATTTAATTTCTGTAGTCTCTAAATTTGGCTTTAATATTGTTTTAGGCCATTCTGCTTGGGGTTCTTGAAGAAACTGCGGCCATTCCACCACAATTGATTATCTAGGATATCTTTATAGCAATACCCCGGGAGATCATGTCAGCAGGATTGTTCTGAGATCGAACATGATGCCACGCCGTTTGGTCAGATAATTCCTGGATAGCGGCGACGCGATTAGCTACAAATATTTTGTACTTGTTTGGCGCAGAATTAATCCAGTTTAAAACAATTGTAGAATCCGTCCAAAGATATACTTCAGAGACTGAACCGGAAAGTAATACTCGGACCTTTTGAACCAATTGCGCTAAAGTAAAGCAGCGCACAATTCTAGGCGTGGTATTGTAGCTCTTTGAGGGTGCTACGCGAAACTTTGCGCATAATAGCCGTGTGTGGATTTGATCGTAAGAATTTTTGGATCTAACATAGACGCAAGCTCCGTAAGCAACGGAACTACTGTCTGCAAATCCATGGAATTGCACAGAATGGGAGTTTGTTGGTATGACGCACCTTTGAACCTTTACTAAAGTCAACGACAAAAATTCAGTCTTGAAAGTTTCCCATTCAGAATTCAAACTTTGAGGCAAACTTTCATCCCAATCCAAATTTGCTTCCATAATTTTTGAATTAAGATTTTTGCTCGAATGACAATGGGCGCGAGCAATCCCAAGGATCAAATAGTTGGGAGATAACTGACAGAATCGATCTTTTAGAA
The DNA here is from genome assembly GCA_036346125.1 of Lycocerus yunnanus. Lineage (NCBI taxonomy): Eukaryota > Metazoa > Arthropoda > Insecta > Coleoptera > Cantharidae > Lycocerus > Lycocerus yunnanus. The sequence goes on from JARFIX010000250.1 coordinate 125,604, forward strand.
TTGTTTTTGAAATTTGAGTTTAACTTGACTTCGAATTGCAAGTCATCCGAGATGGAATTCCAAGATAGTCGTAAGAATCTATCAATTGCGTGAGCTCTTGACTCTCCCAGCTTAGATAATTTCGCGTTAAATGGAATGAAACAGAAATCTCCTGAGGCATTTTGAGTTATAGTGTCCTTGAAATGACTTTCCAAAAAATTCTTCTTTGGATAGAAGTGACGATTTACTGTTTGGATGCACTTCCTCGAACTGCCAAAATTTGTTTAAAGCTTTGTCTGATTGCTCATTCTAATTGATAGATTTGCCACAGTCACGTTTGGAATGACTGCTGGGTGTTGTTGATGACTCGTGATCATGTTTCCGATATTATCCAACCCAGTAGCGTTTTTGTAGGGTAGGTTTGTTTTCCTAAAGAAATTTGACCTATGCACAGCAACTCGTAGAAGATTGATACTCCCAAAAGCAAGTCAATAGGTCCAGATTTGTTATAATGAATGTCAGCTAATTCTATGTTCTCCGGAATATTGAGGTAATTACTGTTAAATGAAACTGAGGAAAGGTATGACGTTATCTTAGGGATAACTAAACAAGATATGTTATTTTGGTAGTTATTTTGGTTTGAAGAGATGCAAACCTTGACTGCAGAGTTTATTTTTTGATTTTGCAAAGAATTAATTCCACTTACAGTGGTGTTCACGCGCTGCAGTTTTAGTTTGAGTGCCTTGCACAGCGATTCGGTAATAAAACAATTCATACTCCCGGTGTCTAAAATAGCTCGCGCAGTAATCCATTTACCTTCTGAATTCTTAACTTTTACACATGCTGTGGAAAGGAGAACCTGGTTAGAAACACCACAACAAGCCAATGCAATTTGAGATTGTTCAGCTGATTCGGTAGAAAAGTTTTCAGCGGCTTCTGTTGTATCCGACAGCGGAGGCTCGGGTTTAGAAATTTGTTCAAAATGCAATAAGGAGTGATGTCGTTTACGACAGTGTCTGCACGAGAAGCGTGAGTTGCACTTTGAGTTACTAGGATGACTCAAGCAATTTTTGCACTTATTTAACGGACCAATAGCTTCATGTCTTTGCTGGACAGAATATGCTAAAAATGTAGGACAGCGCCAATCGAATGCGTTTCGTTGCAAATTGGGCATGTCACCGATTGACTGGCAGTTACTAAAGCTAATTTTGGAGGATGACTAAATCGTTGATCTTTGACTCTATTTGGCTTAAATGAATTTACGTGATTGCAATCTTTTAACTCTTCTACTAATTGAGATTTTCTTTTAGAAATGACTCGATGTCTGAAATAGAAGGAATTTCGCGAGGCTTTAATTTGCTAAATTCGGATCTGGTTTCAACGTCAAGTTTTGATATTAGGATGTGCGCAATGAACGCGTTGCAATGATTTACAGAAACGTTTAAATTATTTAATGCCCGGAGGTGTTTTGAGAGTTCATCATACAATCTATGAATTTGTGAAGAAGAATCTTTGTGAAGAGGTTTTAAGTCAAAATTGCCTTGATGTGGCTTTGTATAATTAATTTAGGATTGTCAAATCTTTCGCGTAATATTTCTAGAGCCATGTCGTAGTTTTCGTTTGACATTTGAATATCGCAAACCAAACGTTGAGCAGAATGATCTAAACTTGACTTTAAGTAAATAAATTTTTCAATTGGCGTAAGATCATTATTATTATGAACCAAGGCTATGAATGAATCAAAATAGCCTTTAAAATCCGCATAGTTTCCGGAAAACGTGGGTAACTTTATTTGAGGTAGTTTTATGTTTGATCCCCTGTTTAAATTTATATTTAAAGAATTCGAATCGTTTGCAACTTTTTGTTTCTCAACTATGAGTTCCGCGGTAGCTTTTAGGTCAATGAATTGATCATCGAAGTCAGCCTCAGTCATGAGAGACCCATTAAGGACTGAATTTGCGTTTAGTTGCGTCATGACGTTGTTGTAAAATTTGTTTATGGGCGCAAACTGCTCCAGTCTTAATTTTAATTTTTTTAACATCACTTCTGATAGGTTAGAGTCAGATTCAATAGACGTTAGAAAGGTTTCGAATCGATTTAGCTGGTTTATTAAAAGTCGGCCTCTGCTAATAACAATTTATTCTGAGTTTTGCCATAGTAATAATATATTGAATACCGTTTACTTGAGCGAATTGTATTGAGAGCGTGATGGAATTAAGTTTGAATTGTATTTATGAAATAAAACGTGGTAAAAATATAAGAAAATTTTACAATGCACGTTGACCGTAAGTTTATATTAACAAAACTGGTTGGAATGAATCGTAACGTTCAAGCCAATTTACGTATTTGTAGAACACGTGGTAACCAAAATAAATTGAGGTTGTGGAATTCACAATATAAAGAAAGCGTGGTAGAAACAATGAGTTAGGTTAGGAAATCAAGAATACACGTGACGTTAGAGACACGTTGTGTTTGATTAGGCGTAAAATTGCAAAAGGTAAAAAATATCAATAACACGATGTCAGCAATACTAATATTGAATCAATAACAAAATTGAGTCAGTTTAAAGTAAAAGGATTGATGGAAATAAAACAGGATAAATACCTTATTGCGATGCTGTCGAGATTAACCTAATGAGTCTTCCACGTGGTGCGATTTTCGATAGTAATCCGTCTCGAAGGACCAAATGGAGTTTCGCTGGCTAGAGCTGCTATTTTTGTTGTCTTCCAACAATCGGATGTAATGCCGTGTTGCACTGAAGACGCCTCAAAGGCAAAGGATTCGTCGGTAAATAAAATCACTCAAACTTGTGTTTATGTTTTATTTTGCAAGTACTTCTTGGGAGCACTTGCTTGTACTTCTTGGGAGTACTTGCTTGAAGATAGATTGATAACGAATGAATAACGAATGAGGGCTCGAGCGTCCCCCCGTGAGGTCGGTTGGCGACCGTGTTAGGTTGGCACGACGGCGCTGGCTGTTTCAAATTTAGCGCCAAATTTAAACTTACAAAATGATATACCAGGTTACATTAAATATTTTGATATTTATAAGTTTTTGCGAGTGTTTTAAAAATGAGTGAAAGTTGTACACCACCCGAAATGAGAGAGATTGCTGAATCAGTGGCAGACAAGCTACTGCCGGAAAAATCAAGACTCTTTATATGAAAGCTTATGTAACATTTAAAATTGGTGCAGTGCGCGAAGTGTGGTTATAATATCTGAAAATGTACTGTTAGCATATTTCCAAAGTTATGCCAATGATAAAAAGCTTCCACTTTATGGGCACATTATTCTATGTTAAAATCAACTCTTTCTTTAAAGGACAACATAGACATTTCAAAGTTTTTCAAATTAGTTGCGTTCTTAAAACGCCAAAATGTGAATTACCGTGCTAAGAAGTCTTCCGTTTTCAGTCAAGAAGAAATTACAAAATTTCTGATTAATGCACCGATGAATGTCATATTGTAAATAAGGCAATTCTTATAATTGGTTTATCTGGGGCTTGCAGATGCGATGAGCTTTGCAATTTGCTTCTTTCTGATGTTATCATAAAAGATGATATGATTATTATAAACATTCGTAATAGTAAAATGGTTCATCTAGAAAATTTGTTGTTATGGAACCCTTTGGATGAAAATTGTAAAACATATTTAAAAATTAGACCAACTTCCGACATGCAAAAATTATTTATTAGTATACGCAATGGAAAAGCTACAAAGCAAAATATTGGTCATAATACAATAGGGCAAGTACCAAACAAAATTGCAATGTATTTAAATTTGCAAAACCCTGCGTCTTACACGGGTCATAGCTTCCGAAGAACTTCAGCCACAATATTAGCTGCTAGCGGTGGAAATATCCTGCAGTTGAAACAACATGGGGGTTGGAAGTCATCTACGGTAGCCGAGGGCTATATAGCTGACTCACTCTCGGTTAAAACGAGCATAGCTCGTATGGTCCAAAGCCAATCAACATCAATTAATCAACATGTCGATGCTTCCTCGACGCCACCAATTCCTGTACAATCTGGTTCTACAATTGAAGATTCCTCGACACCACTAATTCCTGTACAATCCGGTTCTACAATTGAAGATTCCTCGACACCACCAGTTCCTGTACAATCCAGTTCTACAATTGAAGAGGGGCACATTATCAATAATTCTGTTATTAATGTACCTACCTCTTCTAGTTCCTTAAATGTTGGAGAATGAGTATATCAATGGAATGCCATAATTGTAACATCAATTACAATTTTTATAAATAAATTTTCTTAATATCTTGTGTTTATTATAATCATTTATGTAATACTAATCAATCAAGTTGTTAGTTATCGTCATAAAACTTTTTTCAAACAACTTCCAACTAGTAAGAAATTTTGAGCGTTTTGAAGTGTTTTAAACTGTAGTTACAATAGCACGGAGATTGTAAATTTTCTAATGGAGTAAAGGTTATACAAGTTTGCTAACGAACGACTACTTCTAACGATAGAATAAATTTGCACATCGAAGCGCATAAATTTTTCATGATTCTGTTTCGACCACTAATTTCTTTAATATCTTCACAATCCAGTTATCCTACAATTGAAAATATACAGATTTTAATAATATTAATGTAACAAAAACACTTACCAAACAAAAAATTCTATATCGAATAAAAACTAGTGAACGTGGAATGCAAGTAAATAGATGTTGACGAAAACTATTTTGTCGAAAAATGTACTATTTGTAACGATAATTGATTGTAATAATTATTAATAATCGATTTATAAAGTTTCTAGTTTCAGCTGTCATATAATTCATAATCTGTGTTCATAATTCTCATTTCGCCTAATTGCTAAACGTGAATTTTACTGGGCCCGAAAGTTTTAATAAAAAAAAAAACAAATTTCCGGGTTTTAAACTGGAAAAGGGTGGAGCAAAAATGTATTGGAAAAAATTTTGGGGTTTAAAAAATTTCCAAAAAACAATTTTTCCAATTAAATTGGAACTTCCCTTGTATTATTTTAAGAAATTTTTAAATGTTAATAGAACTTTAAATTACGTTTCCTACATGGAAAACCGACGGTGATGGCTTTTTGATAACATTTTAATACTAAAATAGTAATTAAAATTAGCACGCCTTAAAATGTAAATTTCACTGACACAAGAAAATTAACTCATGTGAAAATGTAAGAAGTTATAATAACCAATAATATTTTTATACGAAATCTTTGAATTTTTGCTATCTAATTGTCAATAAGAATTCGTGCAGACCCAAATTCTTACTAGTTAAAAATATTATAATATTTATTTAAATAAACTTCACATAACAATAATTAATAATTATAATAAACACAAAACTATTAGTACCATCTTTTCGTTTGCACCTCTTTATTTATCGAAATATTCTGGAAAAGCAAAAGAGATACTGATGCGCGAAAGTATTTTATTCTCCACCTATAATTAATCTCAATTGTTTGTGAATTCGTGCATTTTTTCGTATAATTTCTTGTGTTTTGGAATTATTAGAGAAATTCAGTACGGGAAAATTGAAGATAAACTATCCAAATAGGAGAATTTTAGTAATTATTTTTAAATCTTAATATCTAAGTAGTTCAATCTAACTAATGAAAATCAAGAAAATTATTTTAGCCCCCCTCCCTGTCTTTAAAATAAAAATAAATTTATTTCAAAATCTCCTTCATCCGTACACATGTTTGTTTCTATTTTGTTATTTTTCGTATTACTTGTTGAAGAGATTTCTCCTTCTTGAAAAAAAGTTCTCATTTCAAGTTCAATTTGCTCCGTTTTTTGTAATTAGTGTAGAAAAAGAAGCCAGTAATTAAAAATTCATTACTAGTTATCTGATAAATATTTAATTTCATAATAGTATATTACGCTAATTTCAGAAAAATGTTACTGATATAAGAATGGTCGGCAACGCTCTTAATTGAGGTTGTATTGTGCTACAACTTATGATGGTATGTAAAATTGAAGGTAATTGAATTTTCTGAATAAATCGCATTTAATGTTTCAAATTATGGAATTGAAGTAAAAAAATCAATACCGGATTCTTTAAAAATTTTACTATAGTCTAACCCTGCGGTTCTCAACCGTTAAGGGGAAAACTTACGACAATAACAGAAAAATCTCGAAACACCATGTTTATTATTAACATATTTACAAAACAAGAGACAGGCTAAATTCCCAATTTAATCCAAAGGGGATGCAAGAGCATCTGCAACAGTGACCTTATTGCTAAAAATAATTTTAATTCCCAAAATAATTTGTTTTAATATTCAGATTATTTGAATATTTTTTAATAAATTAATTACGATTATTTAAATATTCGCGAAACACTTGAAATAGGTGCGCGGAACACTATACTGTTTGGTTTAACTCCTTAATAATTTAAAACTACATTGTTGTTTTTAGATTTATTAGCAACAATAACTATCTCCCGGTAGTTTAGTGAATCCATTGTGGTAATCACCACGAACATGAGTTACTGCACACAAATCGCCAAACTTGTTATATGAATAATTTGAGTCGTAAAAATTATTGCCAAAATATCCTTCAAACTTGCTTACAGAGAAAAACCGACCATTAAAAATCCATTACCAAATCACCGATAAATATTGCATTTCACAAAATATAACATAACATTGCTCTCAGTTCAGAAAAATTATGATACTTTGCACGTATTATTTGTATTATTTATTTCAACAAATTATGCAGGCGATCTTTACTCTAAGGTAAAATTAAGCAATTTTTATAAATTTGAAGTGTATAAAATTTATGTTTATTTTAAGTTCCGTCAAAATATTAGTTATAACGAATCTGTATGGTTTTTTCTTTAAAATTTTAAAAAACGAATCATAGAAAACAAAATGCAAACAAGGCAGAGTACGGAATGATGAAAACAGTTTAAAAAGGAAAGAATTTTCGATTATAATTCGGTGTTTTGGGACGTGGGCTTTATAAATTTATAGTTGAAACCCATTGGGTGTGCTCTCAAAATTTATAAAAGTTTAAAAGAAAATTTTTTCTCAATTTTAAAAATAAATTTTAAACCAGTGTTTTGCAGTAATACCAAAATTATTTTTAATAAACAATTCAATTAATTTCGTTTTACTGAATGTAACATACAACGTATCAATTTTGTATAATGAATCCGAATTTATCTCTTATACCAAAATGGTGAATTTAAAATTCACAGATTGTAATTCAGAATACGACGGAGGAAATTTGCTTACGATGGATGTAATGGTGAAGGTTTACCCCCTATAACTTAAAAGAAGCAAATCACATTAGAATTTTACGTTACTTGAATTTGATTTTGAAAACTTATTTGTAGAAAAATTAAAATAGTTTTTAAAGTTTTATTTTTTTTTTATGACCCTGTTCATTATTTTGAGATTTTTTGAAATAGAACTAATTTTTTAAAAACTTTTTGCTAAAGTGAAGGTTAAAATTTTATCCCAATTTGGTTACGGGTTTCAACCAACGAAAAAAACTTGGAATTTTTAAATTTCTTCTTTTAATTTAATTCATAACTGGAAATGTTAATTCTAGAGAATAAGAGGTTAAAACTAGTTTTAGTAAATTATCTTTAAAATATTACTAATTTAGGATACCTTATAAAATTAATTAATTACGGTACTATGGCCAATTGAAGGGAGGAAATTCAAAATTGCTTTAAAAGGGACTTTCCAAGAGTTTGACTAATCAGAATGATTTTAAAATCATTGCTAAAATAAAATCCCAAGGATCAACGGAAACCTGCACTTGAAAAAAAAAATAAACCCAAAGTTTGTTTTATGCTTAAAAAAAACTGGGTTTTAAATTAAGAAAACAATTTATTTAAATAATTATTAACTAGGCGAATTTTTAAACAATTTTTGAGAAAAAAATTTAAACTTTTGATCCCCAAAAACTAAGGGCCACTTTGTAAAGTTTAGTTCGGTTTTGAAAACTTTGGGTTTTAATTTATAAAAAACTTTTTAAAAAATTTTTGTATAAATACAGTTTAAGAGCGTTTTAAATAATCTCAATGTTTAACAATAATTGATATGGTTGGTATTTACAATTTTCAGGGATTTTGTATTAGATAAAATTAATTTTATTTTTGACATTTTTGGGCGTTTTGATCTTGAGTCATGACGGATTGCCACTCAAACTAATTCTGTTTCTTAATTTTGATCGCAAATAAGTTGACGTTCTTGCAAAGATTGTTTTAGGTTTCTGTAAATTTCTTGCATCAATTTCCTTTAGGTATTTTAAACATAATAACAATTTCCCTTTAAGAAGGAAATTTAATTTAAAAGAAATTTGGTATTTTAATTTAAATTATAACATTTTAATAAAATAGATAAATCCGAAATTAGAGGAACACCGAAAACCCGAAATCCTCTTGGGTTTAATTAATTTTGCCAACTAAAGTTTAAATTTTAAGCTTTAAAGTGTCTTTGCCTTAAAAGCGAAGAATTACAAAGGAAACCAAATTTTTTTGGAAAAATTTAAACATTTTCCCTTTCTTTAAACAAATAATCCAGAAAATTGGAAAAGGGGGGTCGTTTGGTTAAAAAATGAAATTCCATTATTTTAAAAATACAAAAACTAAACTTAAATTAAAAAAACCTTAAAATTAATTTCTTACAAAGTTAAAAAACAATGGACCCATTGAAGGTGGAAAGCCAACCAAACTAAAAACATTTAAACCTGGATAAACAAACTTAAAATTGCTGAAAAGGAATTTCCCGGACAAACTATTAACAAAAAAAATTTGACTGCTGCCAACGGGAATTTCAACTTGTTTAAGGCAAGAACGAAATTTTCAAAGTTTCAAATTCAACCCGGTTTGGCACAAAAGAAGTTAAATAAAAATTCCTTTGATCTAAATTTAACTTTGGTATACCAGTTGAAGATAATTCCACATAAATTTAAAACCCAATTTTTAAAATTTTAAACAAAATTTTTAATTTTAAAGGGCATTTTTAAATTGTAAAATTATTTTAAGGAAATTAAATTAATTTTTTTAAGGGTGGGTTTCAATGTTTTTAGCAGGGTCTTAAATTTTAAAAATTAAAAATATTTTTTGAAACTTTTCCAAGCAACCTTATTTTCCACTTTAATTTTCTGCCCCGGGTTTACATAAAAATTGTTCTTTCTTGGAAAAAAGGGGATCCGGCTTAGGTTGAAAAATTTTAAAACCCCAAAATTTTTTCCAATTAAAAATTAAATTCCCGATTTTTTGGAAAATTTTAAAAAATAGAAGGCAAAGATAATAAAACCGACGGGGTTGGTTTTTTGGTTTTTTTAAAAAGTAATTAAAATTGCCGTTAAAATTTTAAAACCACAAGAAAATTTCATTGGAAATTAAGAAGTTAAATAACCAATAATATTTTAACGGAAATCGGAAGCTAAAGAATAAAATTCGGCCGAACCCAAACACGGTTAAAAATATTAAATAAATTTTAAACCACTCAATAATTAAATTTAAAAAACCAAAACTAAATCCCTTTCCGTTTGCAACCCTTTATTTGGAAAACAAAAGCAAAGGGAGTTAACTAAATGCCGGCCCGAAAGTTTTTCCCAACCTTAATTTCTAAGTTTGTTAACTATTTTTATAATTTTTGTTTTTGGTTTTTTCTTTGAAATAAACTATTTAAATTAGGAGTTTTGGAATTAATTTTTAAAACAAACTGTGCAAAAAATGGGTCGTTTTTTAAGCCCCCTGTTTTAAAATTTTTTCCAAAACTTTCTCCAAAGTTTTTTATTTGTTATTTTTTTTATTGTTTAAGGAATTTTTTTTGGTTTATTTTTTTTTGTTTTTTAAAGTGTAAAAGGGTTTTTCTTTTTTTGTAAATAAATTTATAATATTTAGTTAATTTCGAAAAATTTATGTTTGTTGGTCGGGTTTAATTATTTTTGTGTAAACCTTAGGGAAGAAAATTGAAGGTAATTGAATTTTCTGAATAAATCGCATTTAATGTTTCAAATTATGGAATTGAAGTAAAAATCAATACCGGATTCTTTAAAATTTTACTATAGTCTAACCCTGCGGTTCTCAACCAAAGGTAAAATTAAGCAATTTTTATAAATTTGAAGTGTATAAAATTTATGTTTATTTTAAGTTCCGTCAAAATAATTACAAAATAGATTTTCAAAGGATAGAAATGGTTAGTTATGACGAATCTGCATGGAATTTTGTTCGTATTAAAACTTTTAAATATAATCAAACGACCCCGGCAGTAAATTTTACAAATTTTAACGCAAAAAAGGACATAAGTACTGGAATAGAGGTAAATAACATTTTAGAAAAGGAATTAGAGATTTTTCGACTTATAATTCGGTGTTTTAGGGGAACGTGCGGCTTTATAAATTTATGAGTAATGAATACCGCATGATGGCTGTGAGTATGCAATTAAATTTATGCAAAAGCTTAAAAGAAAATATTGTAGGATCTGCAAATGTCAACAAATGTGGAAATTTTACAGCCCGTGAAATATTTGCAGTAATACCAAAAGTTATTTTTTAATAAACAATTTATTAATTTCGTTTTTACTAGAATGTAACATACAACGTATGCAATTTTGCTATAGATGAATCACGATTTCCACCTCTTATACCAAAAATGGTAAATTTAAAATTCGACAGATGTATCAGAACTACGACGAGGAAATGCTTGCGATGGATGTATTTATATGTGAAGGTTTACCGGCCTATAACTAAAAAAAAAGTAAATTACATTAGAATTTTAGCTGTTACTTGAATTTGATAAATTTGAAAACTTATTTGTAGAAAGATTATTTACATTTTTAGTGCATTTACTATATTATTTGATTGTTGGAATTTGATCAAATCAGATTTTTTATAATTTCTTGAATTTTTTTTTGTACTGACCCTGTTCATTATTTTGAGATTTTCTGCGAAATGGGCTAATTTTCGAAAAAACTTTTCTAGACTAAAGTGATAGCCCGTTGATTTTCTATCCGAATTTGGTATACAGGGTTTGCAACAACGAAAAAAAATTTGGAATTTTTTAAGATTTCTTCTCTTAATCTAATTCATAACCGGAAATCGGTTAATTCTAGAGCATACGAGGTTATAAACTAGTTTGTAGATAAGTGAATGATCTTAAAAATATTATTAATTCAGTGTTACCATAAAATTAATAATTACGGTACTATGGCCGTTTGAAGGCAGAAATTCCAAAAATTGCTTTAAAGAGGGGTACTCCAAGAGTTTGGACTAGGACAAAAAATTTTATTTAAATATATATCTTAGAAAAGTGTCTTCTATCGCCACTTCAAAAGTTTACCATGGTCACGGCAACACTGCATATTGGACAATTTCTATCAGTCATCTATTGGTATTGTTTGAAAACAGTTTAGTATGTACCGTATCTGGCAACATAAATATTTTAGTATATATTTTTTAATTGTAAATGTTTATTATTAACTCGTTGAAATTATATGTCGAATAAAATGTTTTAAAAGGTTACAAGTTTGAAAAAAATTTTTTTAATTTTATTAAACTTGCAACCTTTTAAAACATTTTATTTAACGTATATTTTTTTTATAATTTACAATTTCTTTTATAATTTATTGTAAATTTTGCCACCCCCCCTTTTCCTTAGATTATCAAGAAAATGGGTAGGTAAGCCATTTATTACAAATAAGAAATATCAGTTAGAAATAAATAAAAAGATAAGATACTACAAAAAGCACTCATAATTCCTAGATCTACCCTTGTATCCAGAATATTACCAGTATTTTGATATTATCACCTTATAGAGTAAGGAATACCTTATATTAATAGGGTATTCATTACCGTGAAACTCTCTTATGGGTTAGGAAATACTACCGAATACGCTCAAATGGATAACCTGAGTATCAAGCAATCAGAACGTTTTGAAGTAATGCTAATCCTAAATTGCAATTACAGCAATTATGAAGGGTAAATCTAGCTAAGCTGGGGGGATTGAAAAAAACGCTCCAAATGTATATCTTTTTTGTAAATTTTCAGGATTAATTTTGCTGTTCTCTCTTTCCATACCAAGTACTCTGAAGGATACTTATCACCAAACTCTCTCAGTCTATTTAGTTTATTTTTTTCAGTACCAAATTTATTGAAAATTTAGCATATTTGCCATTGCTATGGCTGTAAAGTGACGTTTTTGTTACATAAACTGATTATTATGTAAATTTTAAGTTTTGGAAGGTTTGCTCTACTAGGAAAGAAGTATTAATTTATTGCAAGTTTGGATTTAATATTTTGTCGCCACTAAATAAATAAAAGAAAATGTTTTATAAATAATAACCAGTAAATGTAAATAAATAAGTAAAACAATTTTAATCAGAGTGATTTTAATAATCATGCTAAAATAATAATCGCGAAAGGTCAACAGGAAACCTGGCACTTGAAAAACAAAATAAACCAACTGACTTTGTTTTATGACTTGAAAAAAAATAACTGTGGTAAGTTATCAAACAAAATTAGTTATAAACCATCAAAACATTTGTAAATCTACTAGCAGTATATAATGCCAGTGCATATAATATTATGTAAGTAATATAATGAACAGGAAATTTTTAAACATTTTTGAGAAAAAATGATAGGAACTTTTTGACCCCAAACACTAAAAGTTCGATAAGTCAATTTTTAATACTTCATGGGACCTACAAACCTCCCACGTTTACGTCAGTCCTACTCAATGTATCATAGTACATCGTTTTAAATAAATTTTGAAGAAAATGAAAGATTTAGTACTTTTTGACCTCAAAAATTTAGTATAAGAAAAGAACTGTTGTTACTGCTTCTAATATATTTCGATGAGAAATTTTATTGGCGCAGAAAATATTCCAGATATTACACTTACCTTTAATATGAGGCTTCAAAAGGAAGTTTTTTGAATCCATTTTTGATAGACTTGAAGGATTCAAACTATTTTACGTTTTCGCCAAAACACATATTCATTTTAATGAAAAATAACGCAAAATTTTTGCGATAGCCTAGGAACGAAATGAAATTAAAAGAATTGATCCAAAGATAAAGAAAATATCAGCAAAAAATGTATTTTGTTGAAAAAATGGAATAATAAAACCTAGGACAATTAATAATATAACACTCACATTAAATACTTAATCTAAAAAAGATTATTATGTGATCAAACATTTAAAAAACCGCGTGCCAAATCACCGTCCTACCGGAAATTTGTTTCTTGACAAACGATTGCTATCAAATTCTCCCAAAATTTTGAAATGGAAAGAAAAACAGAAAATAAAGATCAATGATGATGAATAGATGTTCAAACGTTGGAAGGGAGGAATCATGCAGAATGCCTGATTTACTTTCTAAAAATTTTAGGATTTCGTAATTCAACGTTTAAATATGCGGAGTAAGCGAATATTGGATTGAAAAAATTTGTTTCAAATCCGTTTCAATTATTAAAATTTTGCGCGTAGTGTTATTTAAACGCATATGACTCACCTCCTAGAAAATTGGGCTATTGTGCAAATTTTGCACTTTCACGAATATTTCTCGCCTTAAATTTGAATTTTTTTTAGTTTCCCTTCAATGTTATAACTTTCATAATTTTTTTTGTATAAAATAAGCTTGACTTCTTGGCTACTGTTTTAATATTATCCATTTTTTCTAAAATCGAGTAGTTTTGTTTTGAGCAGTTTTGTTTGTTTTGAAATTGATTAGTTTTGTTTTTAAAAGTTCTTCTTATTACGCCGTTTATGCAGTTAAATTTTTCAATTTTATTGAGTGTGTCGGCTTCCTCAAATATGAATATTGATGTACTAAGAAGATTGATATTATTATATTGAATCTTTTGATGGTTTGGCTTAGATTATTAAAAAGGAGTTGTTTTACTTTCTTGTAATTGCATTTCAAAAATTGATCCACAAAAAAAAGTTTTCCACATTTATTTTTAGGTGCAAGTGGACGCCAAATATATAATTTTGGAATAATTTGCAAGTTACTATTTAACAGCACTAAAATAGCATTTTGTATGTAATGTTTCCATAACAATTTGAATATATCTTTTATTTCAGTTGTAACGGAAGTTATTATCGTGAATATACCTCTTGGACTATTTTTGGGATGCCATAATGCACTTTCCATAATTTTATTTAAGTGTTCACTTAAATTGAAAGAATCTTTTATGTGTATTATGTAGTTATTTCTAAAATTTGCAGTTGAATTTAAAATTTTTCCACTTGTGATTACTAAAGGATTCTTAATTGTTTTTATAAAATTAGCATTTAGATGTTGTTCCATTATTAGATGCAATGTACCGTCAATGGGAAACACATTATTTATTAATTTGGAGATGCAAGTTGTGACTTGTGATGCCTTGTTCAGTTGTATAGTGCAATCAGCTCTTAAAATTAGTAGCATGAAACATACTAATATCTGTTTAGCCATACCTGTTTTAATCAGATTTAGCGAAAATAGGAAATAATGAGGTTACTTTATTAGGTAAAATTCTCAAAACTGTTAGATTTTCAGTTTACTATTAATCTAATCACGTTTTAAAAAATCAATATGGCGAATCCAAGATGGTGCTCAATTTTAAAAACTTTTAAAATTATTCTTCTTTACTTCTTAGATGCGGTGCTTAATGCGGTGATACATTCAACAGGTTTCAATTAAATATGGTTACTAATTAAGTCACCTACACAACATGGACGTCACTATTGGTCAAAATAAAAATCACCCTATAAACAGCTTATCGTTTTAATATTATTGAAAAAAATACCTATGTATATTATTAACCCTGTTAAATTAATATAAAAAAAATTTCTAAAGTTAACTAAACATTAAAACGAAATAAAATATTATGTAAGGCTTTTTAGTTAAGAATAGAAATAAATATGATAGCATTAGCAAAAATTAAAATAAAAAGTTTGAAACTGTAATCAATCATAGTATGGTAAGTAATCATTTGTTTCTTAAAAAATACGTAAACCAGTAGAGCAAACCAATTATGTTGTATTTAAGGTACCCACTTATTCTGTTTCTGGTACAAATATTATTTACTTTAAACTAAATAAATGGTAATTTTTTAAAAGTACAGGTAAATATTTATAAAAATGAGCCACTATTCAAACAACATTTGGTGCGGATTTCTAAAAATTTAATTGAATGCACTATAAGCTCATAATTTACATTGTAATTTACTACAGCAACAAAATACCATGAATTTACAAACAACTACTTTCCTAAGGGTAGTACAATAATTACAATAAAATTTTGTTGCTTGACCTGAAAGTCATGGCGCTTTTGGTAATAATAAGTTTTCAATTTAAACATAATCATAATAATTATGTATTTCCGCGCACTCAAAGCTTTCCTGAAAAGACAGTAATTACATAATATATTTACGAGGGTTGAATGTAAAGTTAGCCTAGAGTAGATCGTGCCAAGAATCTACCAGTTTATTCTTCAGCAATTGCGATGGCTAAAACTTATTAATTGAATGTGACCTGGTCTCTTGTGATTTTTTCGCAAAACTACAAACGAGTAGCAATAAATATGTTGCTTAGAAATTTGGCTTTTAATTTCTTAAAGCCGAAAACTGTCCAACTATTCTAGTCAGAGAATTTTTATTAAGCTCTCGTAGTTTGCATTTAGTTTAATGTATCAATAATTATTACAACATTAAGTGTATTGAATAATAGATCATTTCTACTTATTTTTACCTGAATTACATGTTAGCTGTTCAAATTCAGATACACATATTTGTGTTGTGTGTAAGACTAATAGAATGATTGCAATAATAATGCTATTTTCTGTATTGGCAATCACTGCAAATTCAAGAAATTTTCAAGAAATATCTGATACACCAAAAGCACAAGCATGTATTACCAAAATTGTTCAAGAAGTCTTTCCGAATAACAGAACAATACATATGCTATCTGATTCAGGTTTAAACAAAATTGAATTTTTAAAAAATATCTATAATCCAGTAATTCTTACAACATTCGATAATTTATTCAGCAAAAAATTAATTTTTACAACAATTACGTGTTCTATTTGAACAATAGAACAAATTTAAGTGCAAGTATGAATAACTTCGTTAATAGTAATATCTGGCATCCAAGTCATAGTTCCCGAGGTAAATACTTAGTAATTACTCACTTGACGATACAAATAAAGTCAGTTTTTGAATTTTTGGGAAAACGTAACGTTAGAAATATTATTATGATTATTCTACATCAGGATTTGGACTCTTTTCCAAAGTTATACGCATGGCTTCCGTTTCATCCAAGAAATAAATGTGGAAAATATTTTAACATTTCATACGATCACAGTTGTAACCATGAAATTGCCAAATTAGCTTTCACAAATAGCTTGACGTCTTTAAATGGATGCACCATTCAAGTTCACACCCAACTAAACTATAGTAATCCAGCCTTTAACGTATATTCAGCCCCACTTGTTAAAATAATAGAGAATTCGATTTATTTGCTGAAGGAAATTTTACAAGCACAAATTGAATTTGTTGTAGATCAAAACAGAGATATAAAAAATTTTAGCGAATATATTCTAATTACACCTTTGCTATTTATGGATAACGATAATTTTGATATGAGTGATGGATTGTATTACGATACGCGAGTTTGGATAATTCCCCGACCTGGTAAAATCAGCAACTTACGAGTGATTTATTCAATTTTCAAAATGGAAGTGTGGTTTACAATTGGGTTTTATTGTCACGACCAGTATTGCTTGGTATTTAATAGCAATACATACTACCAACGAACAAAGTATTTATAAACAATTCACGATTTGTATTCTAAGCACAATTTCGTTAATATCGTCAATTGGACTAAATCTTCCACCAAAATCGAATGTTTTACAAATTCTTATGGTTTCGTATTTATTTTTTACCTTGCATGTAGATAATGCATTTCAAAGTAAACTAAGCAGTATTCTTTTAAAGCCTTCCTATGAATCCTCCATTAACACAATACAGAAACTGCTTGATTCAAAATTAACACTGTGTAGCAATAAATATTATGCAGAAACTTTAAGAAATGAAAATAACTATAACAATAGCGTTGTTACCAGAATTCTTAAGAAGCTTGTAGTGCTAGACTCTTTAGATGCTTCTGAATATATAAAAAGAGTAGCATATGATCGAAATCATAGTACAATTTTTGATAAGCACCTAATCAGTAAATTGTATACAGAGGAATTTAAATTAATGAACGTCATAGAAAAAGATACTAGATTGCCAAGACTTCATATTGCTATAGCCATGAAAAAGGGACATTATTTTTTACACATTTTAAATAAAATTATTAGCAGGATTTTAGAAGGTGGTTTTCATGACTATCTTCTCTCAAGTTCACCAAAACGTCAATACATTGAAAGTAATACTGAAACTGATAAAAATACCATTTTAACCATTCAACATTTATATAGTGTTTTTACTATATGGTTATCAGGATTATTATTGGCATTTATAACATTTTTATTTGAATTAATGTGGAACAAATATGATTTTCTCTCATTCCGAAGTAAAACGGCAACAAATGTATCTTTTTATTCCTGGGAATCCCAATAGAAAAAAAAGACGCTTTTATTTTAAAATATTTATTTATGTACTTTTTTATGCGTTTAAATCAAAATTTGTTTTTAGCTCATAATTCACTTTCACGAGTGCGAAAAGTAGCGTATAGGTACACCGCGAGAGTTATTATTCCACATGCGATTTTTAGCAAAAATTTCCACCATCAAAATTAAAAGTGGTAGTTTAGTTCTTGGGTTTGTAATCTTAGGATTATAATGTCGTCAATAATTAGCTATTGGCTAATAAATCAGTTAGATGAGGTGTTTTAGCGTTTTTTTGGTGCCACTGTGGATTGATTACACAAATAAAGTAGGGTATTTAATTATTTACACTAAGTGATTATTATATTTTCAAAATTAATAAAATTATAAGTTTTAACGTGCAGGACAGGTTTCCAACATTAGTAAATACTACAACTGAGGTCAATTTTAAATGTGATGAATTAACTAATGTTATACTTCCTGAATATTTTAGGAAAACATAATTTCTAATTAATTTGATTAAATTTTGTTTAAATACATTTTCTAAAATAAAATTTAATTGTGATTTTACATTGGATATGTAACTCCATGATAAAATTAGATCCGATTTAAATTGTTAGCAAAAACTAACCCACTTTAATAACCTTTATTTGCAATCATTTATTTCTTAAACCAAAAGAATCGGAAAATACTCATTTTTGAGGTTAACTGCGTAGTACGTGACCTCAGTGAGGGACAGAAAGCCATTTAACTACCGGAAACATCTGACTGTCCACCTAGTTTATAACTTTAAACATTTGGATTGGGAAATTGTACAGTGATATGAACTGTTGTTGAAACTCCATCATAAAAGAAAGTAACCATACAAGTGGTTGTCTGTAGTGCAGATATCTCTGAGGCGTTGAGCCGGGTAGCCGTACTGCCGCAGAGGCAAGGTAAATAGGTAAACATAAAACAAGACTTTTTCAAGAAAATATCGGTTTGGTTTGTAACAATTTTATTTCTAAAGGGCATTTTTTGAGAAGGTGTACTTAGTTATAGCCGACTCATAAACTTAATGGTTTTATTAAGGGTGGGTTCGTGTCTTTTAGCGAGCGGTGTGGCTTATTTTAAGAAAGGTAACAGGTATGTTCGTTTGTACTTGGGTGTCCGACAGCAGACATATTTTCCACTTTATGGGGTCTGTCGCCTTGGTGACATATTGTTCTTTTCTTGCGTAAAATAAGTTGCATCCGGCTCAGGCTCGAAAAAATTAACCCTGGGATTCTTTTCTGAGGGCAGTAAAAATTAATGCCGACAGACCGGCGCCGTTTTTTGGAAACGGCATGGCTTCAAGAATAGAGCCAGGCGGGGGTAAAGGAATAAAAGAGGTTGCACGAGAACGAACGGGGTTGTTTGTTATGGTGGTTGTTTTGAGAGAGAGTTATTTGAAAGTGCGTGGAAATTTAAAACCACAGAGAAAGAAAGTTGAGTGATAGCGTGATCTAGTATAAGTAATATAGTGAATTATCCGATTAGCGTGTAATCGGAAGCTTAGAGTTTATCAGTAAAGTAAGACCGAAAGAAAAATCGGCCAAACATAATACGGTACTAGGCTCACAGCAAAGTAGTGCAGCGGTACAAGCTAAATCCGGCTCGCGCTAGTGTCAAGCCCAACTTAGTGGAAAAGCAAAAGCAGCGGCAGTTAACTAAATCGCCGGCCCCGCAATCAGGAGGTTTGCTGACCAGCCGTTCCCAACTTCAACGTGTGAGCTAAGTACTCTTTAATTATTATACTTTTGTTTTGTTTTATTATTTTTTGATACTATTGAAGTTAGTGAGTGTTGGATAATTTAAAACGACCTGCTGTGCTAAGAAAAGTGCGGTCGTTTCGTGAGGTCCCTTGTCCTAATTGGCGGGCACTAAAGACTTTTCTTAAAATTGTATAGTCGTTAGTTTTCTTTTTTTTGGATTGATTTAAGTATTTGTTTAGGTTAGTTTTTTTTTGTGTTTTTAGCTGTAAGGTTGTGATCTTTTTTTTTGTGTTTTATTCTGTCAGTAAATTCGACTTTGTAACTATAAGCTGTTTATTATTTTTGTGTGGAGACTTAGGCGAACCAAGAAGTGGAAAGTTGATTGGGAAAAAGCCTGATTGCGATTCGCCGAGAGAGAAGAAGATCCCACCGGAGGCATTCCACGTTAGGTCTCCTGTGGTGATAGTAGGATAACGCTGCCCCTTTGTTTCACATCCCTTTTTAAAAACGTGGTGGCGCCCAAATCAATTCCCCCTACGATTTAATCGTAGGTTGTTTGTAGATATACCGCGTAGTATAGCTGCGATGCGACTCACTCCCTACTGAGCAAAGCCGGCGTGATCGCAAAGAGTTTTCGCGATTGGTCATTTCTTTGTTTCCGAATACCGGAAATAAAATTATGACAGGTTTTAGACGAAGCAAGTCGATGGTGAATGCATTGCATATACTAAAGCAGGTCATAGAGAAGAGCTGTGAATATGATATAGAGATGCACATGCTATTTGTTGATTTCAGTTAATAAGAATATACAACACAGAAGGTACAACAGCTACGATAAAAATACCTCAAGGAGCGACAAATAGTATCGAAGTGAACAGTGGAGTAAGACAAATGAAAGTCAAACAGAAGTAAGACAAAAAATCAAGCGGGCAACAGAGCTTACCATGCAAATAGAAGTGTACTCAGAGATAAACAAATGCGACATGTCATAAGAGCCAATAAGGAAGAAGCGATAAACGCGATAGTGATGTTGAAGCCAGCTGAAAAATGCAAGCTCTAGATGGTGGGATAGGGCGATGGAAGATCTGGATAAGATGGGAGTGAGGGATGGAGACAGATAGTGATGGACCGTACAGCATGGAGAAGCACGATTAATCACATGAAGACACAGAAACTTATAATGAAATATGTATTAACACAATCGTGTAAATTAAGAGGACTAATCCATTTCAGCAAAATGGATTTTGAAAGTATACGGACAGCAGAATTCTAATAGAATGTAGAACTATTTAATAATATTTAAAAATTTCTTTATATTAAATATCTTTTATATTAGAGCATTCAGAATTTCTTTATATTCTGCACTTTTCAAAATTACATCTTTTTTACCTTGTTTATTATTAATTCTATATTTACAATTTATTTTTTACAATTTTTCTTCGCAGCTCAATATGAACTACAAAGGTAATTTTTTTCCTTGGCGATGGCGTTGCGATAAGTTACGAAAGCATTATAAAGAATTAAATGCACACTAGCTGTAATAATTTCACAAGTTAAACATTTACAATTATTAATTTTATTATTTACATTTAAAAGAATTATTGGAAAAAATTGGTCATTTCACAATTACTTTTAAGATTGAACATAAAATACTATAATAAAAATGCAAATATACTACAAGCAGTACTCAAACCAACAAGTTACTTCATATTACTCTTTGCTCACAATTTTCAGTATACAATAAATTATTATACAAATACAATTTTGAGGTTTGGAAACCACATTTATCAAAACAACCACAACAATTTATATAAACCCCAGATACATTTTATTTGATGATTAATATAACCTCCTGAGGTTCATACTGAAAACTTTATTCAATCTATTACTTTTATTGTATTTTTAAAGTAATTTATCTATACAAAAAAATTAAAATAAAAAATACAGAAACACTTTATTTAATTTTAACAATAATATGATACATGTAAATTATGTTACAGTTACAATTAATTTCTTGCGAAAAACTGCGATTTCTACTAGAAAAACCAAAAACGCAATTATTAAACCAATTAACCATACTATAAAAATTCCACATAAATGCTCTACTGTTAAAATAATTTTAGAATTGTGAATTTTTTCATTATTGGTGTTTTGAATATAATTCATATTCAATATTCCGCTTTCTACGATGTAATCTATAAATTTATCAAGTGTGGATCAAAAATAATGCCCATTTGTTATGGCAACCAAAAACTGTATTTTTATTATTCCAACTGCATCGTTTACAAAAGTAACATTCTTGAATTCTAATGGAAAAATTTGTTCCATATTATATTTAGATGAAAATGTACTGAAGTTTTGAAAGCGAGCAATTTTCCGTATTACATCAGTATGATTGTTATTTTCTCCTGTACATTTGCTTATTAGTTTTTTAAATATCTCCGTTTTAAACTGTTCGTCTTGTTGAAAACGTTTCATTAGTCCTGGAGTGGGAACCAATATCAAATTTGAATCAGCCAATTTTTGCATTGTATCGATCTTTGATCCATACAAAGGTTTGAAAAGAATACTACTAAGCATACTTTGAAAAGCATTGTCAATATGTATGGTAAAAAATAAGTACAATAGTATAAATATTCTCAAAATTGTTGTTTTTGGTGTAAATTTAACAGGAACTGAAAATATTAACGAGAACGAGGTTAAGATGCACTGAGAAAAGAATTGATAATTGCTTTTTTTACTTAATAAGCGTTTCGATATTGCACTCGATACTAAACTTACTGTAAGAATGGCAACCATAATCAAGCACCACACTTTTCCATGAAATGTTAAAAATATTATTAATATGTTAGCTATTGGAACAGGTCGCGGAACTATCCAAGATGCTATATCAAAATATATTGTTTTACTTAAGTCATACATCAAAGATTCATCTGTTAACCTTGCCCCTTTCTCAGCCAATACGATTTCACTGGTAGTATTACTGCTTATGTCTTGATTATTCTTGTAGGTTTCAAATATTACAGAAGCACCTAATTTTTTTCCTAATAAATTAATAGTCTTGAGCACGGGAAACCTTTTAATATACAAAGAGAACTCTTGTTTGATGTTAACGTAACAATACAATCGAATAGTGCACCCACTGAAATCTTCTAACTGATTATTATTTATAAATACTGATTTCAGGTTTTTAAATTTGGAACAGGAAAATTGATCAATGTTAAAATTTTTTCCACAATTATTTTTTGGAGCAAGTGGAAACCAGATGTATATATTTTCAACAACCGAGAAGTTGTGGTTAAGAACCATTAAAACGACATTCTTTATATAATGTTTCCATAATATTTCATATATATATTTAGCTTCAACAATTGTGGATGATATAAGCATGTATTTACCTCTTGGGCTGTTTTTAGAATTCCATACGGTGCTATTTAGAAATGTGTTAAAAGTATTGTTAAAATCAATTTCCTTTTGTAAATATATGATGTAATTGTTAATAAATTCCGGAATCAAATTATTTAAACGATTTATTGTAGTAATTACAAGCGGATTGGAAATTTTGCAAAAAAATTTGGTCTTATATCTTGGTTTACCATTACATGAATGGTTGCATCGCCGGAAAAATTATTTTATTAATTTGGATATACAAATTTGTTCTTGTGACAATTCATTATTTATTAGTAATCTATTTTCAGTTATCGATATTAATAATATAAAACACATCCATTTCATAAATATCATTTTGTAAAATAATTACTCTGAGTTTTAGACAAAGTTATAATGTACCTATTGCTTTTATATTACGTACCACCGACATTACTATAACAATTCGAAATACATAATGCAACTTATTAAAGTATAGCATGTAACTCTGGAATTAAAATACATATTTAAGGTATATTTTGATTGGCCAGCTTTTAAATAATTTTTTTTATTGATTTATAATAAATTAGACAGTGGGTGTTGTTTTTTTCTTCTTATTCATTTTTGAAAACGTTGTGGGTACAATCGTTTTTCGGGATCAAAACTCGTGTGGAAACCGACTCATTGTCTTGGAGTTTCCATTATTCTATGTACATGAAAACCGCTATCTTTTTGTAATTACAATTATAAACTAATAAAACTAATTCAAACGACAATTAGATTTTTTTTTCGATAATAATATTTTTTGTATCATTATTTCACCTATGAATATTGAGAATGCTAATAGTAGGCCAATCAACCAAATTATAAAAACACAATATAAATGTTCGATGGTTAAAACTATTTCAGAATTTGACTTACTTACTGCATAAGAACCTTTTGATGAACTGGAGAGAAGGAAGTCGTGAAAACCGCTTTCTAAAATCCAACTGTTAATTTTGTTAAAAATTTGTAAGAAATAATGGCCTTTCTGCAGACCCATTAAAAGTTCCAGTTTAATTATCCCAATGCTTTCTTCTATAAAATTAACTAAATTGATTTCATTTGCAAATAACTGAGATGCTATATATTTTTCCATGGGGGTGCTAGCATTTCTATCATAAGCTACCCTTCTTATACACTCAGCATAGTCTATATTCTGCATCACTACTAGTTTATCAAGAATCGTTCTGATAATTACACTGTTAGTATGATTTTCAGCAACTATAAGATTTTCTGCTACATATGCATTTGTGTACAATATCAAATTGGAATTCAGTAGTTTTTGCATTGTATCTATACGTGACTCGTACAAAGGTTTTACAAGAATACCACTCAATTTGCTTAGAAAAGCATTATCAATATGCATGATGAAAAACAAATATAAAATCATAAACATCCTTAAAATATAGGTTTTTGGTGGATAGTTTATTCCAACCGAAAATATTAGCGAAAACGTACTCAAAATACATCTAAGAAAGTGTTTATAGATACTTCGTTCTTCTATATGTTGTATTGCAATTAAATTCCAAACCATGCTTGTTACAATGAAAGCTAACAAGTATTGCGTACCAAACTTTCTGTTCAAAAACAGAATATATCACCTCTAAATTTGTAATTTTACCCGGACATGGAACAAGCCAAACCAGAGTATCGTAGTATAATCTATCACTGATATCATAGTTTTCAATATTTATAACTGTCAAAGGTGTCATCAAAATATCATTGGTAGTTTTGTTGGCAACTTCTAGCCGGTTTTTTCCCACAACATATACCAGTGGTGTTTGTAATATTTCCTTCATCAAATAGAAAGTATTTAGTATAATTTTTATTATGGGGCAGGTTCTTATGTTATAAACTGGATCGGTATAGTTAATTGAAGCATGAACTTCGATAGTACAGTCCTTAAAGATTTCAAATTAATTTTTGGAAAAGCTAATTTTGCTATACTATGGTTGCAATAAGGATAGCATTCGATATTAAATATTTTCCCACATTTATTTTTTGGATTAAATGGAAACCAAAGGCAAATATCTGGAATAATACTAGAATTCTGATGAAGAATAATTGTAATAATATTTCGAATATTATATTTTCCAAAAATTCAAAAACTGAATTTATTCTTATCCCAAAATAAGTAATAATTACATATTTTCCTAATGGACTATAACTTGGATGCCATAGGTTGCTTCTAATAAAGGAATGCAGAGTTCTATTCATAGCGTCTTCATTACTTATGTAAAAGATATAATTATTATAAAAATTTATGGTATTCGAAAATAAATTATTGGTTGTTGATATTAATAATGGATTAAAATTATTTTGCAAGAATTCAATGTTTAAACTTGGATCAGCTAATATATGTATGGTGCTGTTTTGTGGAAATACTTCTAAAATTATTTTAGAAACACAAACTTCTGATTTTGGAATCTCCATTATGTTTTTCAATAGTATTGATTTGGAAACAGCTATCAGTGTAGAGTACAGCAAGTATGATGATAACATTATATAACATAAATTTAAAAATATTATTAGTTTGTGTAAGGCACAACAAAGGTATAAAAGTACTTAGATACATCTGCTGTATATTTTGAAATATAAAAATATATTTTCCAAAGCACTTCAAATGGTGAACATGCAATATTAAAATAAAATATTCATTAATTGCTTCACTTCACAATTCCTGTTTAAGTGAACAAATTAATTTTAGTAGGTACTTGACTTGATTATTATATTATTATTATTATTAGTTTTTAATCCTAAGAGAGTTGAGAACGTACATTATATTATAAACTCGACAAAAAATAAATAATTACAACTGACTAACAGCAGTGTATCAGGCGCCGTATTATATTCTAATTAATAATTTATGTAAGCTTTTATTAATAACTCTGGACTCTCGATTTAAAAGTCAGTAGTTCAAATCGCCTTATCAAAATTATTTATACCATAATTTGTATTGCACGGCAAGCACTAATGCAAAATATGAATTAGTTGATTTTCTGAATGTATTGAATAATATACTTTAATAAATTATAAAATTAAATTAAATCAAGGTAATTTAAAACATACATTTTTAATATATTAGATTAAAATTTTTAAAATTAATAGGTTAAATAAACAATAACATGAAATTATTCGTTAGGAATGGTTACTGCTGTCATCAGACGTTTAATAACAATAGATATAGTTTTATTATTTTGTTTAAAACAATGGTTATTAAACGTCTGATGACGGCAGTAACCATTGCTGAAAGTTTGCGAATAATTTCGTTTTATTGTTTATTTAACCCATTAATCTTTAAGTAGGTATGTGGGGTGGAGTGGCCATACAACCCCAGACATTGTTTTCTCAAATATTTTATACTTATAGGTTAGTAACATAGCTAATTATTTTTTTACCTTCCCGTTATACGTCCTTTTTAAGATTACGATGACAATTGCATATCTAAATTGAACTAGTGAACCGTGACAGAGTGCTAATTTTGCCTGGAGTGTTGTCACTCAGAAATTGTTTTTTAATATATTACGTAAAGTTATATGAACACTAAATAATATATTAAACTAAAAATGTAACAAATATAGACACAAAGACAAAAATAAATAAAAGTGTTTAATTTTAACAAAAATTTTTTATAATAATTAAAAAATTTTTTAAATAACAGTAAACAATATAACTAGAAAAGAAAATTTTACTTGAGGTGTTCTAAGCACCCCACCCACCTACTTACGTTACTTTAGACCACCTTCCTACTTAAAGGTTAATTATAAAAATTTTAATCTAATATTAATTTCAGATGTTAATAATATTTTTAATATCAGCATAAAATAATAAACTAAAAAAAATAACTGCAACTTAAAGTGCGGAAGTCCACAATAATAATAATAACCTGAAAATCAAAGCAGGTAAAGGAATAAATAATTACTAAGTATTTCAATTTTAAATGAAATTTTAAACAGTATTACGTTTATTTATAGACAATTACATTTGTACATAAAATGTAATTTCTTATAAATAACTATATTATATTACTCGCTTCACTCATAAACCTTTATAAAATTATATAAGTAGGGACGTTTTGTTATATAATAAACTTAAACATTTGTTGATTACAGTTTGATTTTATTTGGTTTATGCTACCTATGAGATTCTTTTATATCTGCTTTAAACTCCATCTTTATGAATTTGCTCCATCATTGGGTTTCTAATTCTCTCATAGTTCCCTATTGTAATATTAATGTTTACATAATTATAAACTATTTATTTAACTATATTTTTAAATAACAATAATTTTAGACAAAGAAATTTTCTAATTTTGGAATCATAATTATGTTTGCCGTATTATTCGGTTGAAAATAACTAGCAGTACAAAGTATAGCAGGTATTGTGCTATAACATATTTCTCAAAATAAATTTATAAATTTGATTATGTTTGTGACAATACAAATGTAAGCATGCTAGTAATTTTTTTAATACACAAATTTATCATTTAAAGTACTTGAAATGATAAACATGCAATATAACAACAAATTAGGTATTAATTATAATTGCTTCATTTCATAATAATTTACCTCTAAATAAATGATTAAATACTTTAATTAATAAATAATTTACGATAGACTTCGTTAATGGTTATCAATAAAATGTTAATTTTTGAAAAATTTTATGCTCCTGAATGTAAAGCATATTAGTTCAAATCCCGTTACATCTAAATTATTCAAATAAATGCTTTACATTCTACGTAAAGCAACAAGTAGTGCTTATATTTTAATAATTCTTATATAATAAATTGTATATTCGCAAACTCATGGGTTTGTAAGGTTTGTTATATAAAAATGTATACGATAAATTTTGCTACCATTTAATAATAGAGGATAGATCCATCTTCATTCCAGCAAAGTACGGGAACATTTTTTTACGACTCTAACGAATATCAGGTTCCTTATGATAGGTTTAAGCGCTTACGATATTCTAAAATTTCGACTAAAAATGCGCATAGGGAAATAGTAATTCCACCTATCCATAGAGCAAATGCACCGTAAACATGTTCCATTTGTAAAACAAACGCAGCACCACTACCATCTACATTAACATCAACAGTTTTAAAAATCTCTTTAAATATAAAACCTCCCTCTATGAATCGATTAACGAACGCATTAAAAATTGGTAAGAAATAATGCCCCTCTTTTTCATAACAGCCATAATTTCAATTCTGAACAATCCAGTATCCTTTTCTATAAAATACAGATATTCTACTTCATTAGGAAAAAAGGTCATAGCCATATACTTGGGACTTGGTGTACTAGAATTTTTATAGCGGGCTATATTTTTAATTATATCTGTGTAATTAAAAGGCTGCTGAACTTTCCCTTTGTTAGCAATTTTTTTTAAAACCCCGCTTTTATAAATTTCTTCAGTTTTAAATCGTTTGCCCATGTCCTCATGAATAAGTATTCTCAAATTGGAATCACTAAGTTTTTGCATGGTGTCAATTGGAGGTTCATATATAGGTATAGAAAGAATACTGCTGAATTTACTTTGAAATGCAAGGTCGATGTGAATTATAAAAATTAAGTACGACATTACGAGCATCCTTAAACAAAATGATGAAGGCAAGATTCTTATGCCAACCGATAACACTAACGAAAATGCGCTTAGAATACAGTGAGAAAACTGTTCATACACGTTTCGCCTGTTTAAACGTTTTGCACATAAATTCCAAACTATACTAGTGATAAGAACGCAAAACAAAATTAAGCACCACGTCCATGCTTGAAATATTAGAAATATTACTTTCATATTTGATACTGGAACAGGTCGAGGTACAACCCAAGTGTACATATCATAAAATATAGTATTGCTCAAGTCATAATCTATTGAATAAGTACTAATTCTTCTTAAAATGTAAGTGTCTAACAAGATTTCACTTGTATCATTATTTACCTCGACAGTATTTCTGTTACTGTAGTATACTACACTAGCTTTCAGTTCTTTAGCAATAATTTTAAGTACGGTCATTGTTATAGCAATTGCAGGATATACTTCTGAAGCGTATTTCATATTAAGTTCCTTAAGAAAGCTGATTAATCCTATAGTGCATTGACTAAAATCTTCGATTTGAGTTTTCAAAAACTTTTCCATTTTGTTAAAATTGCAATCAGAAAAATTATTTACAAAGAATTTTTGCCCGCACTTATTTTTTGATGAAAATGGCAGCCAAATATATAAATTTGGAAATTTTTGCAGATCTTGATTCAGAACCACTAAAACTACACTTCTGATGTGATGTTTCCACAGAATTTGAAAAACATGCTTGGCCTCTCTCACAAAATCAGTTACAATCACATATCTTCCTCCGGGACTATTTCTTGGGTTCCATAATTTGGTATTTAGAAAGTCGTTTATAGTGAAATTTAAATTTGAAGCATTTTGTACATAGATTAAATAATTATGGTAACTAAACGTTTGAGTGGAGCTGTATAAATTTTCTACCGTGTTTATTATTAACGGATTTGAAATATTTTGTATGAAGTTCATAATCAGATGCGATTCAAAGACAAAATTTATATCATAATTATTTTCGAAATATAATTGTAGTACTTCAGATACACAAATTTCACTTGTAGATTGCTCTTCTAATTGTAAACCGAACACCGCTATTGAAATTGTTACTGTAAAGTATAGAAGTATTATTTTGTCGATTGTTCGTATTATATGATACATTGTTAAATTAAATACGTAAGTTTAACCAAGACTAAAAGAGTTGAAGTGACCATAAATATAAATTATGCACTTGAAAGTTTTAAAGAAAATACAAACTTTACTATTGAAACCATTTTAATGTTTATTATCATGTCCGTAGGTTTTTTATATAATTTACATAATATATTTGTATTAGAATTACCTACTAATGTTTTTTTATTCATTTTATACACATTTTATTGATTTTATCAAATAGTTAAATTACAAAACTCATTATGTATCGAGATAATCTAATGTGGCTAAAATAACTAACTTCAGGATATAACCCAGTTTTGTTGGATACAATATTATAATTATATGTATAATTGTAAATGTTTATTATTTTTTTTTTCATATTTCATTGAACTTGTAACCATTTAAAATATTAATTCATCATATAATTATATGTATATTATAATGGAATGCAATTAGACGAAACAAATAAAGATATTAGAAAAGCTAACTGACCTGAATAGATTTTCTAAAAACCCCTTTAATACCATTCTATAATCATGCATCAAAAAGTTACCACTTTTTGTAAGCTAATGGTTACTTTTTTTAATATAAAGAAAGATTTTTTAGTCAGAATGGTTTTGAAACTGTAATAATATAGCCAAAACTTGCAATAAAAATAAAAATCATGCCTATAACTTAGTAGAGTTTAAAATAAAAATTCTATTTTTAATAAATGCTTCAATATAAGGTTAAAAAAAAAAAAATAATCAAAAAGTATAGAAGGTTTTAAAATACTATTCTAACATTTAAACAGAAAAATATACAATGGCAGCAAAAAAATGGCAAAATTTAAGTTGTAAATCATGTTAAGTTTAGTAAATTCCAACATAGAGAAACCTCAATTATTGATTATAATTTAAAATTACATATTAATTTATCGGTTTATCTAATAGAATTGATTGTGCTCTGCGTTTAATGGTTTCTGTGCAAACATCGTGACTAAGAGTTAAATAAAATACTCAAATAAAAAAAAAGATATTAGTGGAAAGGTTATTTCCTTTTTGCTTGAGTATTTTATTGAACTGATATTTCAATTTCTGCTTATTTAATAAGCTTGGGATATAAGTTTAATGTATTCATACGGAAGGTTGGAAAAATGAAAGAAAATAATAAATTTAAAAAGATAAATCACGATACATTTTTTTATTCAAATGACTTTATTTATAAATTTTGGAGTAATATAAATTTTTATAATTGACAAAACGTCTGCCAAAATTTTTAATTTTAATAATAATAAAATCAAAAAATGCAAAATAAAAAACTATTCATTACCTTTTCTGATGTCGATTTTTAAAGAATAGCACTTATTATTATTAAATCTATTTTTTTAATTTTTCTTATTTTAAGAGCTTCATTACCTGTTACAAAAGGATTAATTCTCAAATGCCATAATGCCATACCGCGGCACATAACGGAATTGTTGCATAAAACTTCACAAGTAAGCAGTAATTTGAAAGAATTAAAAACTCATTAAAGCTTACGACTGTTGCAGGCCATAAGCTATAATTTTTTATATAACAGACTTACACTAATCCAAAAAAAATACGCAACTGAAATACTCAATCGTTTAAAAAGCAATTAATAAATTTTCAGCGTTGATATTGATTTAATATTATTTTTAATTTATTTGTCAAGGCACAGCTTCAGGATTGCTTATTTATGAATATTGAAGCGTAATGATCCTTATTTTTGTAAACTTGGTATACAATTGCGAAATGTCCTTTCAGGCAAATTTTGGTAACTTTGCTATTGGTTGATATTGAGAAACAAAGAAAAATGTCACTTCTAGTTATCAAGATCTTTACCTTTTTTGAAACCGCTTTTAAAGCCGATTTGCGAGCGAATTTTGAGAAAATATGAAGACTTAATCCAGTGAAAAATGAGGTGCAAAACCAACTACCACAATAAATGCATCAAGATGGACATCGATACACTGCATGAACTAGTGAATAGTGATCAGTAATAGTGGTAAATAGTGACAAGATTGACCAGTGGATTTGTAACAATTGCGAGGTGGCAAACATAACCTTAAATGAACCTTCAATAAATACTTATTGAACTTATCTTGAAAATGAGGAACAACAATTTAATAATAAATTAATTTTAGGACAGGATCACTAAATAAACTATAATTAACAAAATCAAAAACCACCAACAGATTAATATTTCCCCAGTACAATTAAACCAAATCAAACAGTAACTCTTCAACAGGTATCTGAAGTATTCCAAACTGAAGTGGTCCAGAAACTCTAACAGCCAAAGTTAACAGACTATTGGCTGGGTAAACCCATCTCGACAGAAAATCGATTTGAAGCCTTGTCACGGGAAGATGAAAGCGCGGAAGCGACTAAACAACAACAAAAAGAAGAACCAAAATGAAAATACTAGGTGACAAAAAAGTGAAGGTGCAATTACTTAAGACGGAACACTATAATCCGTTAATAGAGAACTTTGATAAGAAAAACAGAATACCACACTTACAAATTTATAGCATGAACGAAGCCTCAGAGTTGTTTTTAAAAGTATACACCCTTCTTCTTCAACTGATATTATTAAAAAGTCATTTCTAGCAGCCGGACATGAAGTAATGAATGTGTGGAATATTAGACATTGAGAGATCAAGCTACCACTACCGATGTATTATGTCGATCTAAAATCAAATGATAATAATAAGGATGTTTCTAAAGTAAAATCTATTGAAAATCATATAGTGACATTTAAATCATACGCTAACCAGGGTGGATCGTGATTTAAAGATCAGATGAAATTGAATTGAGACATGTTGTTTGATTCAACACCGCCAACATTGTTTCAATCGGTGTCGACATTAAAATTTCTATTACTAATTTATTAAATTTTATTCAG
This sequence comes from Lycocerus yunnanus, assembly GCA_036346125.1. Taxonomy (NCBI): domain Eukaryota; kingdom Metazoa; phylum Arthropoda; class Insecta; order Coleoptera; family Cantharidae; genus Lycocerus; species Lycocerus yunnanus. The sequence continues at coordinate 157,893 of JARFIX010000250.1, forward strand.
GTGCGTTTTGTATATATAATATTATTAAGTTACAATGTACATAGATAATAATTTAGTTAACACAAACAAATAATTACAAATTTCAACTAAAATATAATAAATGCAAGCATCAACCCAGAAAACCAAATAATGAAAACACTGTAAACGTGTTGAAGTGTCAATACCACATTTTGTGATTTGGATTCATTATCATCTATAGTATGTCTCTTAGAGTTGGAAAAAACTTGATCGTAAAAACCACTTTCTAAAAGTCGGCTATTAACTTTGTTATATATTTCTAAGAAGTAATGGCCTTTACTCATAGCTATAGACATGTGAGTACTAAGTAATCCACTCCCGTCTTCAATAAATTTCAGAAGTTTAACCTCATTTGGATATACTTTGGTGGTAATATATTTTTCCAAAGGAGTGCTACAATTTTTGTCATAAACCACTTTCCGTATATATTCTGCATTATTCAAAGAATCTACTGTCACCATCTTCTTAAGTATTTGCGCAAATGCACTGTTGTTGTACAGATTTTCACTCTCATACTTTCTATTACATATTTATTTGAAAAGAAGGTCAACTTTGAATCTATCAATTCTTGCATTGTATCGATTGCTGGTTCATTCGAAGGGATTAATAGAATACTGCTTAGTTTACTTTGAAATGCGTTGTCAATGTGCATAATAAAAAATAAATACAAAACCATAAGCACTCTTAAAAGGCTCGATATAGGTGGCTTTTTTATTGAAATTGAAAATATTAATGAAAATGTGCTTGATATGCACGCAGAAAATTTTTTATACATGCTTCTTTCGTTTAAACGTTTTGCAATTAAGTTCCAAACAATGCTTGTCGTTATAATACAAGCTAATATTGCAAACCACACTTCCTTTTGAAAACTGAGTAAATCACCCTCAAGTTTGCAATTTTACCAGGTCGATGAACAAGCCACGCTTTGGTATCATAAAATAATGCATCACTAATGTCAAAACTTTCTAAGTCTCTCGTTAATACTGGCGTGATTAGAATTTCATCGCTTATATTGTTTACATCTTTTTCACTTTTACGTATTACATATACAATTCGTACGTGTAGAATTTGTTCCACTAAGGAAAATGCGGTTGTTAGAAGTACAATTAATGGAGAAATGTCTAAGGTGTATATGGGATCGGTTATATCGATATCTTGAAGAAATTGAATGGTACAGCCAGTAAAAGTTAATGTGGTATCTAAAAAGGTTATTTTTGAATTTGGGTAGGTACAATTTTCAAAACATTCAATGTGAAATTTCTTTCCACACTCATTTTTTGGTTCGAACGGAAACCAGAAGCACAATTTTGGAAAGATGTTGCTATCTTGATTTAGATGCATTAAAATAACGTTTTTGACTTTATATTTCCATAAAAACTCGAAAACTAATCTTGATTCTGTCACAAATGAAGATAGTATCAAATATTTACCTCTTGGACTGTTACGTGGATGCCATATCGTGCTGTTAATAAATGAATCCAAAAAGGAAATTAAATTTGTTTCTCTTTGCAAATAAATAATATAATTATTGTTATAGAATTGTATTGTTTTCTTGAATATATTTTCAGATGTAATTGTTATTATTATAGGATTCAAGATATATTTCAAGAACTCCACATTTGAGCTGGAATCTCCCAACAAATGTATAGTAGCATCTAGCGGAAAAGCTTCTTGAACAATTTTGGTTATACACATTTGAGATTTTGTTAATTGTTTAGGTTTTAGATTTGAAGAGTTGATTATAATTACTGGAATGATCATAAAGTAAAATATATATTTTGTAGTCATTTCTTTCACGCTTATAAAACAACTTAATCAACTTTATGTATTTTGGTGTATCAATCACGTGTTTACTTAGATTAGAACAAAGTAATAATTAAAACACCGTTGCAGGAATATTTACTTAAGAATACTTAATAAAATTTAACATGCAATTGTTACATTAAATATAAATAAAAAGCTAATCAACAACTTTGCTGTATAACTTCAGCTAACTTTTAAATGTTAAAGCAGAATTAATTAGAAAACAATTCATTAGTATCTACTTATAGAAATCTAAACGCATATTCCATAAATTTTAATTAATACTATCAACTTTTACTTTCTCTCTCTCTCTCTCTTTCGGTAAATTGACCACTTGATAGTATTAAAAAACCTTATATTTTCAAAATGTTCACCTTTGCAAATTGTGAAAAAATTTACCATTGCATATATAAAGTTGGTCAGACGATTGATTCAACTTTACTGTGGACAACTAGAGAGATTACGCCAAACAATTGAAAGAAAACGGTTCGAATTGAATAACAGGAAAAGTGTTGTTGTCTTCTATCATGACAACGCCTGACCACCACCTACTTAGATTTCTCGTCAAATATTGCGAGAGCTTGGTTGGAAAGTTTTGATGCAACTTTTATCCAAAATTAGTAACACCGAAAAACCAAAAATCTGTTTTGAGCAAGCTAATAAACTTTTTATAATAGTTAAAATAGTTTTTGATTACGTTATCAGACGTCTCATTAGTACGTGCAATTTCTTCGAGTTATTATTTTACATTACTATATTATAATACTATGGTTAATGTGCTATTCCAACTACTTTTAAAAATAATAAAATATTAATAAATTAAAAATGCAACTACAATTAATTTTGTGTTAAAAATTAAAATTTCTGTTAGAAATACAATAAATGCAAATATTAAACCGGCCAACCATATAATAAAAATACCATATAAATGCTGCATTGTTAAAATAACTTTCGAGTTACTTTTATGATTTTTATCAGTACTATGAACATCATTAATGTGAATTATTCCGCTCTCTATAAACTTGTTAATAAATCTATCAATCGTAAATAAGAAATAATGTCCATTTGCCAATGCAACGAGAAATTGTAATTTAATAAGTGCCATTTCATCGTTTATAAAAGTAATATTCCTGAATTCGTTTGGGTTAAGGTGTTTCACACTATATTTTGTAGTAAATAAACTGACATTTTGAAATCTAGCCACTTGTAGAATTACGTCAGTAAAATTTTTTTCCTTTATAGACTTTTTCAGCATTTTCTTTAATATTTTTTTATTAAAATGTTCGTCGTTTTCATAGAATTCCATTATTCCCGGAGTAGGAACCACCGTCAATTTTGAATCGACCAATTTTTGCATTGTATCAATTTTCGATCCACACAAGGGTTTGAAGAGTACACTACTAAGCATACTTTGGAAAGCATTGTCAATATGTATTGTAAAAAAATAAATGCAATATTATAAGTATTCGTAAAGTTGTTGCTTTTGGGGCGAATTTAATAGCAACTGAAAAAATTAGAGAGAATGCGGTTAAAATACATCTAGAAAGGTATTGATATCTGCTGTCTTCACTTGATAAACGTTTTGATACTAAGTACCATACAAAACTTTCAATAAAAATGGAAACCGTAATCAAGCACCATACATTTCTATGAAATATTAAAAATATTACTAATACGTTGGTTATTGGAGCAGGACGTGGCACTATCCAAGAACCAATGTCAAAATATATTGGTTTACTTAAGTCGTATTTAAAATGTTCATCTATTAGCCTCGATCCTTTCTCAATCATCACTATATCGCTACTAATATTGCTACTCATTTCTTCATTATACTTGTGCATTTTAAAAATTACAGAGGTACTTAATTCCATTCCTACCAAACGAATTAATTTGAGTACTGGAAGCTTTTTAATATACAGAGGTAAATTATGTGTAACATTAGCGAAACAATACAATAGAATAGTACATCCGCTAAAATCTTCTAACTGGTTTATAAATATCTTTTTCAAAAGTTGCAAATTGGAACAGGAAAATTGATCAATGTTAAAATATTTACCACATTTATTTTTAGGGTTAAGTGGAAACCATATGTACAACTTTGGATTAACGTTTAAGATATTTACAATGAGTTTAGAATACAGTAAATCTTTGAAACAGTATATATTCGTATGACATTTCAGTAATATACTCAAGAATGACTGTTAATTGTTTCTCAAATGTTAAGGTCTTTATTGCATGTAAAATGATTACAAAAATCGTTTGGTCATATTTCATATATTAGAAATTATTTAGAATCTAGTATTTTAGTCTAAAAATTTAAAACTTATGTGCTTACCAAGTATCTTGAATTATCACTAATTTCGTTTTCCTAAATACATTTTAATTGATTTTGTAAAATCTAAAAACCATATTATTTAATTGCTGATTGATTGATTATTAAACGGATTAGTACAATTATATGCAATATAAATTGTAACTAAGGTGTTTAGAAATTATCATACTGAATGAGCACTTGGATAAAATTCAATTTTCATTAATTTGCATGTAAAAAATGTCTACTAACAGACTTGCAATTCAGTAAGTCAGTTGAATAGCTTTTACAATTATTGAGATAAAATCGACATTTAACATCATACGTTTAATAAATCCTTTTCTTTAAGAATGAGTGAATTTCATATGTTTTTATAGTATAATTTCATAAATCGTATTCTATTTTCAACAATCACATTTATTAAATAAGTTGAGTTTCAACATATAATCTAGTCATAAAATTATTATTGTATAATTATAATTAAATTATATATCTTATAATGCGGTTAATGCACGAAATATATGTCCATCTCTACATTTGTGGATAAACTAATATTATTCAATCTGAGATATTTTAGTACAATGAAGTTATTTATGGACTAAAAGTGACTATAAGGTGATATTTATAAAGTACGTTCAATAGAAAAATTTTTTATAAAGTATAGCTGAAAATAAAAATGTACAGTTTGCATATTACTCATTAGAATAATACTTCATACATCTAATCGAAACGATATTGTTAAAATGTCAAAAATATCATTTAAAGCCAGTAAGTTAATGAAAAAGTAGAAATTCAATTTGTTATATTATTAGTTGAAAACTCTCAGTATCTGAACATATTTATAGACACTTATGAATAACTGTAATATAAGGTCCATATTTATAAGAAGATTTCTTAATACGTTCGATCGGTAATTGTAAATTATATGTTACTTTAAACTTCTGCCTAATCTTGTGGAACAAATATGTCTCAAATTTGTTGCAAAGATTTTACACCAATAGAGTTCATATAGGGTATTGAGAACAACTGTATTACTGATCTCAAGGTGAGTAGTGAACTAGAATCAAATGGCATAAGCTATTATACGAAAGATGCAAGGCAAATTTGTATTCATCAAAATTGCAAATACAAATACATTGGTAAACTGATATTTGACATTTTTAATCATTTTGCTTACCTAAAATTAATATCTATGTTATAAGTCAATAAAATTTAAAACAATTCCGTTTGAAATACAGTAAATCTTTCAATTGGACTGGATGGTAAGTAAAATCCAAGTTATTACTACCGTTTTTACTTAATCAATCATTGTTAAGTCATAATTCTAAAACTATGTATCAAACTAAAAGTTCATTTTTCTTAATGTTCTGCTATATTCAGTTTGAATAAAACTTGCATTTCAGTTTTTACAACATTAATTCATCGGTGTCTTAACTAAGTTGCTATTAAGGGTAATCTGATCCGAAAGCATAGTTTGTATGTTAAGATTGTTTAAGGTATTTAATAATCCCATATAAGTGTTATTAGTGAAATTAAATACTTCAAGTTGTTAATGATTGTTGACTTACAATAGCAAAATACACATAAATTTTCGCATTGATTACAGACTACAATGGATTCAATAATAATTGTAGTAAATTAAGTTTTTAATACAAAATTCACGTGAATTATAACTTATAATTTGCAAAACTATCTTCTCGCATGTTTATAATCAGTTATAAAATCTATATCTATTTCTATGTTCATAATTGTTTTTGCGTTAGGATAAAGCTTGATGTATTTTATACACTAATTTGATAATTATTTTAAACTGTGTAATTTATAATGTTTACTTACTTTATCACGGTTTGAATAGGAATGAAATTTCACTCAGGTTTGTTATCAGTTAAGTCTTCTGCGAAAATATTTTAATTTGAGAAACCATTTGTTCATTTAATGGATGTTCTTATTTATAATCAATACCCTGGTCGATTTACATTTATAATTATAGATAATATATAAATATTTTTATCAGGCTATACTATACAAAAGTGAAGTATTAAAATAAGAAAGTAAAATAAGGTTGTTTATTTTTTTTAAAATTTTATTAAATCAAAAATTTATAAAAAAAATTTAAAAAAAAAAAGGGCAAAAAAAAATGCTTTTTTTACGCCATTTTAAAAATTTCCAATATTTTTATTTAAAAATTTTATTTTAAAAAATTGATGGGGGCAAAAACGGATTTTTAAATTTTTTTGTTATATTTTTTAACCTTTATGGGTTTTAAATTTCTTTTTTAAACCCTTTTTCGGGAAAATATTCTAAATTTGAAACAAAGGGAAGGTCTTGGAATAAAAAATAAATCGTATTAAATTTCTTAAATAAAAAGATAAAAAATTTTGTTTAATTTCAACTTGAAAATAATTTGAAAAATTTTTTTTTTTATTGCACTAAAATTCAAAAATATTTATAAAATAAAAAATTCCCGCCTTTTAAATCAGAAAAACTTTCATTTTTTGGGTTTTAGGTTAAGTTCTTAAAAAACTTTTTATTTTTTTCAAATTTAAATTATTAAATTTTTTCTTAAAAAGTATAAAAAATTTTATTTTTAAAAAAGTTTGCCTTATTAAATTTTAATAAAAACCCTTGGGTTTTCCTTTTTAAACCATTTACCCTTTAAATTTATTTAAAATTTAAAAATTTTTATTTTAATTGGGTAACTAAAAATAAATAAAAGAAATTTAAATGCGAAATTTAATTTTAAAAAAATATTAAATAAAATTTTTTAATAAAAAAATTAAAATTAAAAAAAAAATTTTGCAATTAAAAAATTTTGTATTCCAAATAAAATTTAAAATCCCCCTTTCAAAAAGAAAATTTACCCCTCATTTCTAAAATTTAAAGTTCAAATATTTTTTAAAATTTAAAAATTTTTTCCAAATTAAGAAATGGTAAAAACTTAAAATTAAAATTTTTAACGAAACAAATTTTAAAATATAATAAGTTTGTTCATTTATTCCAAAACTTTTCCACTCAAACTTTTTTAATTTGGCCATTTTCCCTTTTGGGTTCCTTCCAATTTTTCCAACCCTTTTAAGGATTTTTTAAAATCCATTTCTCTTTTGGTTGTCCCAACCAAATTTAAATTTTTGCCTTTATAATCCAAAAGGTTTTCCCTGTAAATAATTAATTCAATAAATTTTGTTTGGTTTTTATCCAATTTTAATTTACCAACTTCCCCAAATATTTCCTTAAGATTTCTTCCTTTTCCCAAATTTTAAACAAATTTTTGATTCCTTTTCCTCAGAATCCACAACCTCAAAAGTAAATGTTTCGTAACCCTTTCTTAATTACTTTAAAATTTTTGGAAAATTAAATTTTTAATTTCAATTTGGCTTTCCCTCCAAATTTCCTTTTTAATTCTTTTCGTAGCCCAAAAAATAAAATTTTAAAATTTTTTAAATTTTCAATTACCCTGAAATTTCCTTTAAATTTTAGAACCAAAATTTTTTATATGTCCCACCTACACCTAACAGGTTTCACTTATTGGCCACCAGCCCATTCTTTATTGGCCCAAAATTCCTCCTTCTGACATTCTCAAATTTCCTTTTTTTCCTTTGGTTCCACGTTCATTTCCCCAAACCTAATTTGGTGGAGTTCTTTAAATTTTCCTTTCCCAAATTGATCTTTGGCCTTTACCTAAATTGTTTGCCTTCCAAAGGCCAAAATTTAAAAACCATCCAAATATCTTCCTTGTCTTCCTTTCCCTATTCAACTTTCAAACCTTTCCGACAAATTCCGTTTTAACTTTCACCCTTTTTCCTGTTTTAAATTCGTGGCAATTTTTAATCAAAATCTTTCAAATTTTTTGGGATTTTAAGTTCCCGTAATTTCTTAATTCTTCTCTCTTTACTGAATCCTGTTTAAAACCAAAACAATTTCTATTCAGTTCCAAATTCCCTTGGCTTTATTTATCTCTAGCGTAATAATCTTTCCGTCACTGAATTTCTTTTTTCTTTGAACCCGCTCCGGAAACCTCCATTGGTGATTCTTGTTTGTTTTCAATTTATTTTTTGGAAATTAAACCCTGCCAATATCTTTTTCCATTACCATTCAAAACCAATACCCTTGTTTAATTTCCTTTGTTTTCCTTTTTATTCGGGCATTTATCCATGTTTTTGGATTTTTTTTTACCATATTTCCTTGTTTAAAATGGAAACTAAATCGTTTTCAAAGTGGCTTTTCACCACCTTCTTAATATCTTCCCACTTTATTCCCAATCATCTCCTTGGACTTCTGTTTGTTTTCTCAATTTCTTTTTATTAATGGAATTTCTTTCTTTTCGGGAATCCCTTAATTGGTGTTTTTTCCCTTTCTTTATAATCTTCCGTCTTATCCGTTTTGGTTTTTCTTTTTCCTTTTCTTTATTAATGGTTCCTTAAGTATTTTCACCCCATTCTTAATCTTCCACTTTTCCCTTCTTTTCTTTGTTCCTTTATTAAGGTTTTTCCATTTTTATTTCTTTTCAATCCGTTTTTTCTTTGGTTTCCTAGTTTTGGGTTTCGTTTTATTCCCTTGGTAGAAATTTCTTATTTCTTTGTTTGCATATTTCTCTTCGATTTCATCCAATTTATCCGCATTGTATTTCCTTTTTTTTCTCTACACATCTTTTGACATTTCCTAGTTGTTGTTCGAACCTTTGTCTGTCTTCAGTTGTTTTACTTCTCATCATCCTCATTCTATCTTCCTCTCTTTTCTTTACCTCTTCTCTGCATTCTATGTCAAACCATTTGATCTTTTTCCTTGTTGTACTTTAATTGTCTTCCCCTACTTTTCTTATACATTCTTCTATCTTTGCTGCTTTCTCTTCTATAGTTTGTTGCACATTACTCGTAGTCATGTTTAGTTCTTCTTCTATTTCAGTGCGATACTTTAACATTTCTGTCTCGTTGGTAATCTGTATTTTCTTGGTTCTATTTTTTCTCCCACCGTTTTAGTACTTGGTAAAGTCTGGTGCATCTTTATTCCTACCATAAGATGGTCCGAGTCTATGTCTGCACCTCTATAGGTTCTTATATTTTTATGTTTATGTTTGCATTCCTCCACCAAAACATGGTCTATTTGGTTGATGGTTTTCCATCCGGACTTATCCATGTGCCCTTATAAATGTCTTTTGTTGGAAATGTGTGCTTTTATTCTCATATTTTTCTCCATTGCAAAATCTATCAAAATTCTTCCATTTTCGTTGTTTCTTTATTAACTTTTTTCCAATTTTGGGATTCCAACTCCTATTTTTTAATCTAACTTGGAATACTTCATATATCCTTTGTAATTCCTCGTAGAACTTTTCCTTAACTTCTGTGTCCTTCCCAATTTAATTACACTTATTTTTCTATATATACCTCGCAATCTTATCCAACACATTCTATCTGATATTGCTGTAAATCCTAACACCATTGGTCTCATTCTTTGACTCACTATGAATCCTGCTCCCAATCTTCTGTTCTCACCCCACTCTTGAAAAGGGTATACTCCCTATATCTACAATTTCACTGTTTTTCAGTTTAAATAAAAATCAACATTATACCTTTTATTACATTTATTAGCTGCTTTATTTACCTTCTACAAAAAATTAAGTACATATAAATATTCTTTTTTGTTAACCTTCTCCAATCCATTTTCATGCCTGTTCGTCTTTTGCCAGCTTTGGACTTCTCATTTTTGACCCAGGAGGCTGTTCTTGCTTTTCCTGAAATTTTTTCGTTCCAGAAATACTGTTTATCATCTATCCACATCTTCTTATAACCCACTTTTTTTTTTCCTTTTTTTAGCCACTCTTCTCATCTCATTCTGAATCTTCCTCTCCTTTACTGTCAAATCATCATTTATTTTTCCTTTTTCCCTTTATTTCTAATTAAATTCATTTTACTTTCGAAACTATCCAATTCAACCACCCACATATTTTGCCTTATTGAATACATTTTTTAATTTTTTAATTTTTTCATCTCTTTTATTCTTTCTTCAGGTTCATATGTTTTCATTTGGACTCCTGTTATTATCACATTTTCCCCCAAATTTTTGTGTTCGACTACTTCCAAGTGTTTCTCCAGTTTTCTACCTTCGCCTCCTTCAGTGTTTTGTCCTGTTCCCATTCGATTTTTATTCTTCCCACATCTTCCTCAGAGTTTTTATATCTTCCGCCTGTGCTTCTATTTGTTTCTGCATCCTTCCAATATTTTCCCTAATTTCCTGTTTCAGTTCGGCGTTCTCAGTTCTCATCTTTTTATGTCTACAACCCTTATTTTTTGGACTTTCCATTGGGAATTCCCCTTTTTTTAAATTTCCTTTAATTATTCCAACCCAATACCGTTCTTTTTCGGTTCCTTTTGGGGTTCTTTTTTCTCTTTACTTCTTTTAAATTTTCACTACCTCTATTTTCGGCGGTTTTTTTGTGTTCCAAGTTTTAAAATTACCTTTCTTTTTTCATTTTACTTCCTTTTGTTTTCCCTGGTTTTCCCTCTTTGTCGTACTCCTTTTAAATTTTTCACTCCATTTATTGTTTACTTGCCGGTGGGTAAAGTTTTAATTTAAATTTTTAAATTGCCGTTAAATTTTTTAAGGTTTCCTTTCAAAATTAACCTTTAATTTAATTAAAATAATAATTTTTCTTTCTTTAATTTTCTCCAAAACTTTTGGTAAATTTTTTAAATTTCCCAGTTGGAATTTCCAAATATTTTCTTGGGAGAAAATTTTGGATTTAATAAGTCGTTAAACTTTTATTTCCATCTAACCGTTTTAATTTCCAAAATTTTAATAATAGCCAAGGTTTTAAATTAAAATATTTTAAGGGGTGTTTCAAATTTTTAAAATTAAGATTTTTAAAAAATAATTTAAAAAATTTCAAAAGCAAAGTCAAATTATTTATAATTTATTAAATAAGCAATTTTGGAAATTTTTTAAAAATTTACTTAGAGATTTAATTTCTCCAAATAATTTAAATTATTAAAAATAAAAATTAAATTAAAAAAATGTCGTTAAACTCCTTTATTTTATTTAAATTCCGAAATTTTCAACATTTTTCAAGTCCAGGACAAGGCATTAAAATAATTAATTTGGAGGGTTTTAAAAAATTTGTGAAAAAACAAATTTTGGGAAAACCAAAAATTAAGAAAAAAAGTAAAAAAGTTTGAATAAATTTATTAAATTAATTTTTAACACAATTTTCAAACTTTTAAAAATATATTTCTAAATTAAAATTTTAAAATAAATTTCCAAAATTAAAATTATTATTTAGTATTGGCTATTTAGATATATTATTTTGAGGTTAGGACAGACACTGCGTTGGTCAAATTAAAAAACATCTTTGATGGCAATAATAATTAATACTCGTATTTATAAATTTTGAAATAATGTAAATTTTTATAATTAGAAAATACTTCTGTCAAAATTTTAAATTTTAGTAATACATTATTAGGGTAAGATTTCAAATTCCCGGATTCGATAATACACTTTTTCCTATAGAAATGGCTTTATCTAACGAAAGAATAAAAAAATACAAGTTCTTTAACGTGAGGATCAATGTTGTCTGACACAATTTAATTTTGAAAATTACAATTTTCCCAAGAAATACATGTAAATGTATTATTGAGTGATATTACGCAATAATTTTTTGCTTTTATTAACTGTGCGTGTGCTTTGATATGCACGAATCAACCATAGGGCCAACAAATTTCCGTTTAGGTCAACTTCCACATTTTTCGAGTTGGATTGTCTTGGGGGATGTTTTTAGTAAGTAAAGCGCTTGTAGCGCCTGGAGCGGAGGTTGCGGAAAGTGGGTATTGACAAATGCAACTACGTCAAGAGTCACTTTAAAAGTGATAAAAACCTCGATCAAGGAATTTGAACTGTCACCCATTATTAGAATATTATGATGGTAGGTAGGTACTTACAAATAACTGTGAAGGAAGGTAACTAAAGAGGGCTTGACCTAGGTCAAGCTTACCTGCAAGAGCTGTTAACTGAAATTAATTGGATACAGCATGAAAATTAACAAATAATGTTAATTTTAACCAAAAATATATTTATTTCCCAAGCGATCAAAAGTGGTGGCTTTTTATAGTAGAACAAATAAAATACATTAATTTCCTCTGTTGGTGGAGAGGGAACGGATTAAGAGATATAAGTGCGTAATTAATCAGATGCAATCGGACAGGACGTCAATTTATCAATTTCTGATATATTACAAACACAAGTTTTGTCTGCAAATAAAAGAAGAACTAATAAATAAAACCAGATAGGAACAAAATTGGAAGAATTTTGATTGTAGGTTTAGATATATGTAACATTGGGGAAGATGTTTGGAAATTTTAAGAAATAACCCCACTTACCTGATTATTTAAATCTATCAATGGGGACTACTTATTTTTCTCGATAATTTGTGCTTATAATTATAGATAACGTTTTCATAGCTCTTCAGCGGACGATTGATCAATTTTACGTTCTGAGAGCCGTTGTCAATAGATTCATTTGTGTTTGGCACATGGAAGCAGCACTAAAAAGTGTGCAATTGGTTTCACTTCATGAGGTTCCAATTATATTAATTTGTAGGATTCTCAACGAATGAAGATTTTATTATAAAAGTATTTGTACTTATTCGTGTATTTAATATATTTGCTCTACAACATGTTTCGCATATTTCTTGGTATCATCAGGTAAAACCACAAGAAGACAACACACAACTAAAGCACATTTTATTATACAATAACTCATCAGTCCTTAAAACGAACAAATGAATATCTAGATAAAACTGCAAAAATATTACAATTAAATTGATTAATATAATTCATGTATACAAGAGGAAAACTCGTTAGGGTTGTAACTAAAAGCAAGTCACGATATGACAACGATAAAATAAATGTTCTAAACTCTTCTTGACTTTTATGTGACAAGTGAACTTTTTTGCAGCATGTTGACATTGAACTTGTGCTTGTTCGATAAAATGAATGCATAGTTAAAATATGTCATATAAATAATATAATCGTATATTTTATTATTTTATAAAATTGTAAGTAATAATTTCTTTCGGAATGATATAATCATCTACCGAACTAATGTTGGTGAATTTTAGAATATTAAATTTTTTTGCTACATTATATGTTAAAAAGTTATTGAAATATTCAGTTAACTGTACATGTTGAATCGATAAGTTGAAGTGAAAATAAATGCAACTTCTCTTTATCAAATTTGACTTATTATTTCGACAAATTAAATTTGGAAACACCACCAAAGCTTAATTTATATAAATTATCCGTAGATATATAAAAGGTAGTTGATTAAAGTCGTTCATCTGAAGCCAAATTCGCACGCGACAAAACATATTGTTCGCAAAAAATAACTAACTCGCGACTTCCTCTCTTGTTAATTAACAATTTCCGCTCGTCGATAAAATTCAATTTATCGTCTTATATAAAATATAATTATTTACTGTTTTCATAACGTGACCTACTAATAGTTAGAACCGTAGCGAGTTTTCTTCTTTAATATGTAAATTATAAGGTAGTTCTGTTATTTATTAATCAGTATGGTAGCAATATTTTTTGAAGTTTTGACTTAGATGTTTATGTTTTCTTCTATTTCATATCATTTACTGGCGAGTGATTGATTGCATTACGAAATGACGTCGTGGAAGTTATCCTTAGATTTGAGACTCAGATTTTACTTTTTATAGTTACGCAAAGAAATAATAAAAACATTTTTCTTTCTTTTAATATTCCCTCATAAATTTTAAAGACTTTGACTATAAAATTTTGTACACGTGTACATTTCTAATGTAAATTAAGAAAAATATAGTTAATTCAAAATCAATTGTTTTTGTTGTTTTAAACAAAGATATTTTGTGATGGATAATTTTGTTTCCTTTGTAGCAGATATTCAAATTTCGTCTTGACATGGCTTGCATATTTGGCAAAAATTATCGTTTGATTACACTAATATACATAAATTTTATTTAGATGCATTTTTCACACTTATGTACATAACTTTACTAAGGAACTACTATGTAATATTTAGTTAACACAAACGAAATAATTATAAATTTCAATTAAAAATATAATAAACGCAAGCATTAAGCCGGAAAACCAAATAATAAATACACTGTAAAAATGTTGAAGTGTTAATGCCACATTTTGTGAATTAGATTCATTATCTGTTATAGCACCTCTCGTAGAATTGGAAAAAACTTGATCGTAAAAACCACTTTCTAAAAGTCGGCTATTAACTTTGTTAAATATTTCTAAGAAGTAATGTCCTTTACTCATAGCTATGGACATGTGGGTTCCAAGTAATCCACTCCCGTCTTCAATAAAATTGAGAAGTTTAACCTCATTTGGATATACTTTGGTGGTAATATATTTTTCCAAAGGAGTACTACAATTTTTATCATAAAGCACTTTCCGTATATATTCCGCATTATTCAAAGAATCTACAGTCACCATCTTCTTAAGTACTTGCGCAAATGCACTGTTGTTGTACAGATTTTCGTCTTTCATATTTTCTATAACATATTTATTAGAAAATAAAGTCAGCTTTGAATCTATCAATTTTTGCATCGTATCGATTGCTGGTTCACTCGAAGGAATTAAGAGAATACTGCTTAGTTTACTTTGAAATGCGTTATCAATGTGCATAATAAAAAATAAATACAAAACCATAAGCATTCTTAAAAGACTCGATATAGGTGGCCTTTTCAGTGCAATTGAAAATATTAATGAAAATGTGCTTGATATGCACGCAGAAAATTGTTTATACAAGCTTCTCTCGTTTAAACGTTTTGCAATTAGATTCCATACAATGCTTGTCATAATAATACAAACTAAAATTGCAAGCCATACTTCCATTGTGAAAACTGAGTAAATCACTTTTAAATTTGCAATTTTACCAGGTCGATGAACAAGCCACGCTTTCGTATCATGAAACATTGCATCACTAATATCAAAACTTTCTAAATCTCTTGTAATTAATGGCGTAATTAGAATATCATCGCTTATATTGTTTACATCTTTTTCACTTTTACGCATTACATATGCAAATTGTACGTGTAGGATTTCCTCCATTAAAGAGAACGCGGTTGTCAGCAGTACAATTATGGGAGATACGTCTAAGGTCCACATTGGATCGGTTATATCGATATCTAGAAGTATTTGAATAGTACAGCCATTAAACATTGATGTGCTATCTAAATAGGCTATTTTTGAATTTGGGTAGTTACAATTTTCAAAACATTCAATTTCGAATTTTTTTCCACACTCATTCTTTGGTTCGAACGGAAACCAAAAGCACAATTTTGGATAACTTGTGTGTCCTCATTTAGATGTATTAAAATGACGTTTCTGACTTTATATTTCCATAAAAACTTGAAGACCAATCTTGCTTCTGTCACAAATGAAGATAATATTATATATTTACCTTTTGGACTGCTACGTGGATGCCATAACGTGCTGTTAATAAATGAATCCAAAAATGAAATTAAATTTGTTTCTCTTTGCAGGTAAATAATATAGTTATTGTAGAAGTGTACCGTTTTTTGAATATATTTTCAGATGTTATTGTTATTATTATAGGATTCAAGATATATTTCAAGAACTCCACATTTGTGCTGGAATCGCCCAATAAATGTATAGTAGTATCTAACGGAAAGGCATCTTGTACAATTTTGGTTATACACGTTTGAGCTTTTGGTAATTGTTTTGGTTTCAAATTTGATGAGTTGATTATAATTACTGGAATGATCAGCAAATAAAATAAATATTTTATTGCCATTTGTTTTCGTGTTTTAGA
Organism: Lycocerus yunnanus; assembly: GCA_036346125.1. Classification (NCBI taxonomy): domain Eukaryota; kingdom Metazoa; phylum Arthropoda; class Insecta; order Coleoptera; family Cantharidae; genus Lycocerus; species Lycocerus yunnanus. The sequence continues at coordinate 173,839 of JARFIX010000250.1, forward strand.
GCAACTTAATCTTAATCAACTTTATGTTTATTGGTGTGTTATTAATGAATATTTATTTAAGAACACTTCATAAAATTTGACATGTAATGGTTACATTACAAATATAGAAAAACGTAATCAACAACTTTGTAATATAACTTTAGCTAAGTTGTAAATGTGAAAGTGGTATTAATTAAAAAACACTTCTTTAACACTTAAAATCAAAAAGTAATATTTTATACGTTTGAACCATGGTATGCTAATCGCATTTTACTACAGTCGTAACCCGGTATGTAGTATTTTGAGTTTAAAAATCAACGCAAATTTAATATTGAAAAACTTAAATACTTTAATAATTTATGATAAAAAAAACATTCTTAAAAAGAAATATAGATAGTATTACAACAAAACAAATTACAATAAATACAAGATTCGCTTAAAATTTTTCTTCTGCGGTATACATCACAATTATTAATAATAATACTTTTTTAAGCTTAATATGTCTGCTACTTATGTTATTGACAAGCATTATTGTCATTTTAGATAAACAAAGTCATCAAATAAGGAAGCATCATTACAAAAGCTAGTTGCTTTATAGTAGATCAATTAAAAAAGTCAGATAATTGAACTTTTAGACTTTAAGCACTTGACTGACGGATCATGTTTAAATTTTTCTACTCGTTTAATAATATGACTTTTTTCCCGCACATTATCTGCCATTGCTGTTAAAATGGTACTTTATCTACCCTTGCGCCTAAAGTGTCACTTGTTCTATTATTTTCAATCGAATAAACTGCACTTTAACATCTAGTATAGAAAAAAATATATTTAATTAGATTATTTAATTATTGGTAAAATATTACGTAATCAATTGTCAAATAATCAAGCCGACACAACATTTTACTTGAAGTTTTGTTGACAACTTTTCATTTTAAATATGTCACGCAATACGGAAAACAATAATATTACCTGTGTTTCGGCTATGTAAAACCAATGAACTTGTAGTAGAACAACATTTTCAAATAAACAAACATGTACAATTAAATACACCAACACACATTTTAGGAAATAATTTATTACATAGTATCATATATAAGTTGTACAATTATTATTTTTAGGGAAACATTTCCACCATTTGTATAAATAATAACAAAATATTAAATTAGTGCTTTAATTACAAGGTCATAAGCGCTATTTATTAATATTTGAAGAGCTAATAGTATAAAGGTTTCAAAGTTAAAATTTCGAATTCTCTAAAAAAATGGTCTGAATATCAAGTTTTTTTCATGTGTACTCAAAATTTATGTTTTGTGACGTTTTTTATGTTTTGGCTAGTTAGTATCAACTTAGAAGAAAATTATATCTCTACAGAGATGTATAATGTACTTTATAGAGCATTAATTAATATACATTATATTTTTATTTTAATTTATAAAACACTACAATTTCACTCAAAAATACAAAAGTTGCAATAGTTAGAGCAGACAGCCACATAGCAAAAATGCTATACAGATGCTTCATACGTAAAACCGTTGTTGGATAATTGGGTCTAAAATGCAGGTTTGTAATATTCTTATTTTCAAAATTATGTGGAAAACTTGAAATTTTCTTATGTGAAATACCGTTTTCAGCAATTCTGTCTACAAATTTATTCAAAATTGGTAAAAAATAATGACCGCTCTTCATAGCAACTAATAGTTCAAATCTAGTAAATCCTGTATCGGTTACAATAAATTTAATATCTCGCATTAATTCGCTTGGAAGAAACTTTAAGACCAAATTTTTCGGAGCCGGAATGCTGAAATTTTTAAAGATTATCATATTATTTACCATTCCACTGTAGCTGTCATAGTGTATTGGTTCTAATTCACTAATAATTCGTTCCAAAATATTGCTATTGACATTAGTTTCTTGTTTTAACATTTGAATATGGAGTTCGGTAGTGCACAATTTCAATTTTGAATCAATTAGTTTTTGAATTGTATCGATTTGCGGTTCATATATATTTGTTACAAGAACGCTTCTTAATTTACTTTGAAATATAATATCAATATGTACTGTAAAAAATAGATAAAATATTATAACCATTCTCAAGGAAGTTGATTTGGGAAGCCGGTTAATGGCAATCGAACATATTAGCGAGAATGTATTTAAAATGCATCTCGAAATTTTGCAAAATGCTTCATCATCTTTTAAACGTTTTGCAATTAAATTCAAAATTACGCTTGTTGCAACAACATTTAATATAATTAACAACCATACGTTCTCTTCAAGTACATAAAATACTAATCTAAAATATGAAATTTTATTCGGCCAAGGAACAAGCCAGGCTGGTACATCAAAATAAATTGCATAGCTTAAATCATACTCTTTAAAGCTTTTCATGTCTCGAAACACTTGTGTAGCTAGCAGAATATCGTCAGTGATGTTGTTCAAATATGTTTTGTTACGTACTTGATCGAATATTACAGTTGCTTGCAATTGTTTACCAAATAATTTAAGAAAATTGATTAGTATTTCGTCATTGGGTAAGCGGTCTCGCAAATATTTAATACTATTCAAAGCATCAATAGAGTTGAGATAAAGCCGAATTATACATTTACTGAAATTGTGAGATTGGTCGTTAAAAATTTGCTTTATAGTTTCATAACTGCTATCTGATGTAATATCGTCGATGATAAATCTTTGTCCGCAGTGATTTTTGGTGGCAAAAGGTAACCAAATGTAAATGTTTGGATCAACGGCTACATTTTGATTTAACACTATCAAAATGACATTTCGTATATGATATTGCCATAACATTTTAAAAACATTTTTAATTTTTCACAAAGTGAGTTATTATTATGTATCTATTTCTTGGACTACTTTTTGGGTTCCACATTTGGCTATTAACAAATGCATTAAAAGTTGCATTTAAACTTAAATCATTTCGGACATATATGATAAAATTTTCACTAAAACTATCACTGAAATTACGCAAATTGTCTTCTGTGGTAATTAATAATGGATTTGATAAAGTATTTATAAAATTTGCTCGTAATTTTCGATCAACGATTACATGAACATTATTGGTGTTATGTGTGAAAAAAACGTTAGTTACGTTAGAAAGCCAATTCCAAGATATAGAAACATTTTTGCATTGCAATTGACACTTAGATATTCCGATTATTAATACATAAGAGTATATTAATCGTTTGGTAATCATAGCATGTCAATCAGAGCTATGTGCTTACTAGAAATTCATTAAATTTCATGATTTTCATCACTTAACATTTTGCAAGCATTTAAAGACTTGATGCATATTATAGCAGTTAAACAATTCAAAAGTGTGCAACCCAAATTTACTATCAAAATAAACTAAATCCAAAGTAAAGCTTCTAGCTTTATGATAATTACTAATAAAATATTATATCTAAATAATATAATGTACATTTTATATTGCCTAGTTTATCCAAATATTACACTAAAATTCATCAATTATTCAAGCACTAAATACAATACTTATAAAATTATTACAAAGTGGAACCGTATTATTTTATTGTTTTTAATGCAATTTCAATGTACAAACTACATTTTCTTCGTAAAGGCACAAGAACGATTATTATCATTACAATAGATATTTCTTACCTAAGTATATTTAAAGTCAAATATTTCTAAATAATTCTTTTTCTAAGCAATTGCCCTTTAATTTTGAAGATTTAAAAATTTTCACACAATGTTGCCCGTTTTCCAAGCAGCAACTTTCTGAATTACACTAAATAATATCGAAATAAGGTCCAAACGTGCCAAATGGGTTATAAATTTGTTAGATATAAAATCACTAGCAGATATAACAAATGGCACAAACACGATTTTTATTATTTGTAATCATTTCTATCAGGGCCTGGTATTTTCTTATTTAGTCAAGACATTCTTTAAAAGCAGCACTATAACGTCAATCATGATGGCTTATCCGTTGTGCTTATAGACAATCGGGTCTATTATATATCACAAAACGTTATTTTTAACGTGATCGATATGAAATAACATTAAGGTTTACGTCAAACTGGTAACACTTTAAAGGTTAAGAAAACCTTTATTATAATCATCATAATTATGATCTTGATAATAAAAGTTTTTCCTTCCACTTCCAAGAAAATTTTTACTTTTTTCTTTAGTTTTACCGGACATGTCGCAAACATTCTTTCAGAGGATTGAAGAACAGTTAACGCGGAATAGCATACAACAATTTGTTTACCAGCAGTCATCGACAAAATCAGAAAAATAACCAAAACATCACGTCATTCGTCATCGTCACAAAATGCCAGCTATCGCACAGCCCGTCAAACAATTGCTTATTTGAAAAAAAAACATCGAATTAATGACTCGTTGCCCGTATTCACCTGATTTAATGCCTAACGACATTTTTTTGTTTCCCAATTTCAAATCAAAAATGTGTGGACAGCGATTTTTATCACCTCAAGAAGCTGTTAAAGTCTTCAAAAACCATGTTTTTGAGATACCAACTTCCGAGGGAAAACAATGTTTCCAGAATGTCGAAAACTGATTCCATTTGATGGACATTTAAGTAAAAGATCATTTCCGTGGATTCACTATTTACAGTAACTAAAAAGCTCGTATTAATTAATTGTGTACGATAATAATCAAAAATTTAACAGAACTGCAAAATCCATATACCAATGACGAAATTTGATATATTAATAAACCAGAAACTTTAAAAAACAATCCACTTTTGGGTATTCCAAGATGAACTAAATCCCACAAAAGTTATTTGTTCTCGGCGCAACTTCCAAAAAATTATCGCTTTTTCTTCAGTTTTACCGGGGCATGTCGCAAACATTTTTTTCAGAGGAAATTTAAGAACAGTTAACGCTTAATATTTTACAAAAAATTTGTTTACCAGAAGTCATCGACAAAATCAGAAAAATAACCAAAACATCACGTCATTCGTCATCGTCACAAAATGCCAGCATCGCACAGCCCGTCAAACAATTGCTTATTTGAAAAAAAAAACATCGAATTAATGACTCGTTGCCCGTATTCACCTGATTTAATACCTAACGACATTTTTTTGTTTCCCAATTTCAAATCAAAAATGTGTGGACAGCGATTTTTATCACCTCAAGAAGCTGTTAAAGTCTTCAAAAACCATGTTTTTGAGATACCAACTTCCGAGGGAAAACAATGTTTCCAGAATCGGTTTGAACGTATGCACATGTGTATAAATCTTAAAGGTGAATATTTTGAAAAGCAATAAAATATATTTCTAATAACTTTCATTTAGAAAAATAAAAAAATAAAATCAGTTTGAGATAAAGTTAAAGTAATACTACGTATGATCAAGTACAAATTGACTATTAATTATGATTACCTCTAAGAACGAAAAAAAATATGTTTAAGGTAGTGTAGAAGCATTATTTTTTAACTTGTATAAATAGGTAAACATGTAAAAACAAAATGCAACAAGCGCCTCGGAGAATTTTACCAAAGAACTTCAAAATTTTGAATTTTAGTTTTTGCATATAACTCCAAACCGGGGTTAGCAAAAATTGGAGTTTAAAAAATTAAAGACATTAAATTTTGCATAAAGATCCCCAACAATAATTTTGGTTTAAATAATATAGTCGAAAATTTCGGTTGAAATACAATATTTCCTTGAGTACATCTTGAAAAACTTCAATGGCAGTTTTAATGCCAAATGACATTCTATTAAATTTATACCTCCCGTGAGGGATACCAAATATGCATAATCTGCTAGAAACCCCGCTGAAAATACCCCTAGGTACCAAGGATCCAAGTAAAGTGACCATGGGATGTGTCCCTGAGGGGTTCCCTGGGGATGTGACTATGGAGATATGACCATGGGTGCCCCAATTGTGCCTATAGGTACCTTTCCATTGGTATGTGAACATGGGAATGTGACCATGGGTATGTTACAAATTTCAAGTTTTCTGCAATTTAAAGAAAATTTAATAAATTTTATATCCAAGTACCTGTAGTTAAAATAATACAAATTAAAAAAAATATAAAAAAATTTTAATTAGAATCAAATTCTAAAACCACCTACATTTTTAAAGTAATAATTAGAGACCGGATTTAACATTTCTTTTTGTTAATTTTAAAAGCACTGTTTACAATTTAGATCTACGAATTACGTCAATTTCAAATATGTATTTTAACAAGTTTTATCTTTTTATTTTTCGATTTTTGCTTATTTTTATTTTAGCTTATTTTGAACTTATTTTCGAGAAAATTTTTCATTAAAATAATTTCACCTTAAACGGCAATGTTTTGCTTTTACTTATGCAACCGGTCAGACCCGGATAACATAATTTCGTTTAAGGAGAGGGGGAATTCGTTTGGGAAGAGGGAGCTATTTTTGTGTGATTTTATCCATCTTCTAGAAAATTCGTTCTAAACAAAAAAATTGGATAAAATTTTAGTTTGCTATCCATGTAATACTTGCATTTGAATTATGCTTTGTGTGTCTTAAAAAAAATAAAATAGCAACACACAATAAATTCTCGATGTAATTATTTGAAAACAATTTATTTACCAAAGTTAAAGATAGAGATTGCTTTATGGTCGACAGTACAACTGCGAAACAAATGGGTCAACAACCCCAACAGAATTTTCACGCAACTCCAGCGACAATGGGTCGCTACAATGTGATTACAATAATCACTTCAATAAAAATGACTCCAAACGGAATATACCTTAATTAAATTAAATGTTAAAACTCACCGATCGGTTTGTTTTGTACAGGAGTTTGAGGTCGACAATAACATTCAATAAGGCGCACTCCGGAGTTGATGGATGAACTAACAGCACACCGATTGCACTGACAATTGCACAGTGACGAAAGACCGTCGAGGGTTGGCCTGGAAGAGTTTTCTCGAATCGGTGTCGGGTAGCACAAGTAAAGGTGAACAGAAAATTCACTATCACGATCTTGGGGTCGAAACGTCGGAGAAGCAAATTATGGACGACCTTATCGCACTAAGGTAAAATTTATGCAAGTGGTTGTTAATCGTTAAATAAGATTACTGCACATTCGCAAGCCGTTGATAAGCAGATAATTACTGCGTAATTCAAAAAATGTTGCACAAAATAATAGCTCGCACCGTGACAGATGGTCACTTCCCAGCTTATCTGCGTGCTCGAAGAAAATGTGAGCGGTCCGTTGAAAATTGCACGTATACAAACAGCTGATTTCTCGAAAAATCGTAATTGACGATAACATCCGCATATAGCGCTTAGATTGGTCATCAAATATTCACTCACTACTATTACTAACAAAACTTCCACTTAATATAGTGAAATTACAATGGTCTTCAAAATAAAATTTTGAAGTCGTAGCGCTCGTATCGAGAGTTCGTTGACCACTGACGCTCGACCTAAATTTCGTGCGCAGCGCTCCGTCGCCCACCACCCGCGTGACCTGGTGACCCAGAGAGGGTTTGATGGGTTAAATTATATTCAAGACGACAAATTCAACAATTTATCGTTACAGTATGTGTTTTGTAGTATTTTATTATAATTCGGAAAGTGTTAAATATTTATTTGCAGAGCATTTTCCTACATAACAGTCATAAATTTTAAATATTTATCAACTATTTTAATTTATGTATGTATATTAAAGATAATACCACATTCATAAATTATAATTTTACTACAATTGCCGTCTTGCGAAAACATATAACTTCTATTAGAAATACAAACAACGCGAATATTAAGCCTACTAACCATATAATAAAAATACCATATAAATGCTCCATGGTTAAAATAATTTTAGAATTATTTTCATAATTGCTATCAGTGCTATACATATTATTAATACGTAATATTCCGCTCTCTACCAACCTGTTAATGAAACTGTTGAGTGTAAATAAAAAGTAATGTCCATTTTCCATTGCAACGAGAAATTGTAATTTAACAATCCCAATTTCATCGGTTACAAAGGTGACATTCTTTAGTACGTTTCGAAAAATTCGTTGGCCAACATATTTCGTGATAAACGTACTTAAATTTTTAAATTGAGCTACTTGTTGTATTACATCAGTAAAATTATTATTGTTGTCATACAGACATTTTTGCATCAATTTGTTTAAAATATGCTTTTCAAAGTATTCATCCCTTTGATAGTGTTCAATTAATCCCCAAGAAGGAATCAACGTTAATTTTGAATCAACTAATTTTTGCATTGTATCAATCTTGGACTCATACAAAGGTTTTAAGAGAATGCTACTAAGCATGCTTTGGAATGCATTATCAACGTGTATTGTAAAAAATAAGTATAATATTATGAGTATCCGTAAAATTGTTATTTTTGGTGTGAATTTAATAGCAACTGAAAAAAGTAGTGAGAATGCTGTTAAAATACACCGTGAAAAGTATTTATATCTGCTTCCATCACTTAATAAGTATTTTGATATTAAGTAACATACAAAACTTTGGAAAAAAATTACAACTATAATCAAACACCACACATTTATATGAAATATTAAAAATATTATCAATACGTTAGTTATTGGAGCAGGTCGTGGTACTATCCAAGTTCCAATATCAAAATATATTGGTCATATTTACAATGTTCAGTTATTACCCTTGAACCTCTCTCAACCAGTACTATATTGCTGCTGATATTATTACTTATCTCTTGTTTGTACTGGAATGTTTTAAATAATATAGGGGTACCTAATTTCATTCCTAATAAATTAATAGTTTTGGACACAGGCAGCAGTTCATTGTATAGTGGAATATTTTTCTCCATACCGTCAGAATACCTGTACAATTCAATGGTACATTCACTAAAATCTTCTAACTGGTTCATAAATAGTTTATTTAAAAGTTGAAAATTGGAACAAGAAAATTGATCAATGTGAAAATATTTACCACATTTATTTTTACGAGCAAGTGGCAACCAGATATATAACATTGGATTAACCGATGCGTTTTGGTTTAGAACCATTAAAATAACATCTTTGATGTAATATTTCCATAATAATTCAAATGCATGTTTTGCTTTCTTATCGGTATAATATGTTATTAGTAAATATCTACCTCTTGGGCTGTTTTTTGGATTCCATACGTTGCTGTGAAGAAATGTGTTAAACGCTTTACTAAAATCTGTTCCGTTTTGTAAATATATGATATAATTATTAGTAAAATCTGCTCGAGAATTATTTAAGCGATTTATAGTAGTAATTACAAGAGGATTGAAAATATTTTTAACAAAATTTAGTCTCAGATTTTCGCTAATTGCCACATGAATGGTGGAATCTTTGGGAAAAATCATTTTTGTTAGCTTAGATGTACAAATTTCTACTTTTGACAACTTATTCAATAGCAATGAACATGAAATTGGTGCTATTAGCATAATAAAATACATCCATGTCTTAAAAATCATTTTAAACTAAATTTTTTTAGAGCAAACTGTTAAAAGATTGTTTTATAGTAAAACTGCAATTATAACTAGGTTATTATAACAATTATAAATACATGATACAATTTTTTAAAACATAACGCCTAATTGCTAGACTGTTGCCCAAATCAATTCGTTGGAATACCATTAGACTACACACAGTTTGTTATTAATATATGTACAATAAATTACATTGGCCACTGAAAACCCGTGATATTTATTAATAATGCTGTTGAGAACAATTTTGTTACTTTTTTTCATAAATAAAGAGTATATGTATACTTATCTTACTTATAATTTTGAATGAAATAGATTTGCATTTGACGATATTTTATGCTAATTCCAAAAAATTTTATAAAACATTAAAAGACTTAATTGATTTCTTCTGACTAAAATCGGATGGTTAGTACCTATGTATATTTTAGATTAATATCTTCTTTGGATATTATATTTTAGTAGACTATTTTAATAGGATAAAGGCCCATACCTACAAATAACTAAATTATCACTTTCAAACTTGCTACAATGAATAGATTTTACTTTTGTTGTAGTGATTTTACTACTCATTTATTTGTCCAGTTTTATTTTTCATAATTATATAGAGGTTTTTTGACGGGAATTATGTAATTGGGGTCTTTATTGGATCAATACATACCTCATTTATATTATGCTTGATGTTTAATCATATTTTACAGTTTATAAAAATTATATTCTTTTACATAAATACAACTACACTACATAAAATTAATAGTGAGGGAATTATTAGTTATTATTAATTTAATTATTAGAAAGCCCTGGTTATTTTAAATTTTCAAAAAATGTTTGCTCAAACTTATTTCACCTAAAAATATTACAAATGCCATTAATAATCCTGTTAACCATAAAGTAAACATACTATAAAGATGTTGAATAGTTAAAGTTATTTTATTTTCAGATTCAAAACTACTTTCCATGTATTGTCGATGTGTGGAGGTTGAGAGAAAATGATCGTGAAAACCACTTTCCAAAATCCTACTGATAACTTTATTTATGATGTCTAAAAAATAATGTCCTTTTTTCATGGCCATTGCAATGTGAAGTCTAGGCAATCCACTACTTTCTTCTATAACCTTAAAATTTTGAGCACTTTTGTATATAACTTTGCGATGAAATGTTTATGTGAAACGACACTAATATTTTGATCATTCGCTACCCTTCTTAAGTATTCAGATTCATTTAGCGAGTTTAGCACTGCGAGTTTCCCAAGAATTCTTGTCACGATACTATTGTTGCGATCATTTTCATTTCTAAACGTTTCTGCAAAATATGGATTAGTACACAATCCTAATTTTGAATTGAGTAACTTTTGTATTGTGTTAAGTGGTGCTTCATACGAAGGTTTAAAAAGGATACTGTTTAGCTTATTTTGGAACGCTATTATGTACATGTAAGACAAAAAATTAATATAAAACCATAAGTATTCGTAAAACACTCGACTTTGGCGGAAAATTCAGAGCAACCGAAAATATTAATAAAAATGTGTTTAGAATACAAAAAATAGTGAATTGCTTATAAGTACTTTGTTATTTGTAGTACGTATTGCTATTAAATACCAAAAGACGCTAATTAAAACTATAAAAACTACGATAGTAAACCATATCTACATTCTGAAAATTAAAAAAATCATTCGTAGGTTGCTAATTTTAAGAGGTTGGGGAACTACCCAAACTCTTGTGTCCTAATATAACCCACCGCTCATATCGAAATTATCGGTATTCATAAACAACAATGGTGTAATCAGAATAAAATCACTAAAATTATTTATATCTATTGTTTTGTCCAGGATATATTTAACTTTAGCGTGTAAAATTTCTTTCACTAAAAATATAAAGTTTTCTATTATTTTTACAATTGGTACATACTACTATAGTTGATGGTAGCATGAACTGAATAATACATTCATTTAAATCTGCCAAGCTATTTGTGAATGCGAATTTTGCAATTTCGTAGTTACAATTATTGTTAAAATATGAAATGTGAAATTATTTTCCACATTTGTTCCTTGCATGAAACGGAAGCCACACGTAGTATAACTTGAGAAAAGTGTTGTACTACTGATGTAAAATAATCATAATAATATTTCGAACATTTCGCTTACCCAAAACTTTGAAAACTGACTTGATTTGCATCGTAAAATGAGTAATTATCAAGTATTTACCACGTGAACTCTGATTTGGATGTAACATTTTACTGTTGATGAAAGTATTCATATTTAAATTTGTCTCAGTTTGGAAATAGAAGATGTAGTTGTTGAAAAAATTTATCATTTGTTAACTAAGATATCGGTTGAGGTAATAAGTATTACAGGATTTAATATATTTTCTAAAAATTCAATTGTGTTTAAAGCCGAGTCAGATAGTACATACAGTGAGTCAATAAATTATTCGTACACCATAGAAAATATTCAAAATCTTACAAAATTTCTTACTAATACCTTTTCAATTTTTTTATTTCAATTTTATTATATGCACTGATACATTAGAATTGATATCATCAAGTAAAAATAACTAATTAACTTGATTTGCATTTGTAGAAATAAGAAAAACAGAATGATAACGCAAATTCATGACAAAGTATTATTCGTACAGTAACATAATACACGTTAGTAAGTATGATTTCATAATATAAAAGTTGCAATTTTGATTATTACTTATGCAGTAGCTTATTCAGCATTAAATCAAAACAAAATCAAGTACATTAGTTGGGTTTTATTTACTATTATGTGACAATAGGCCGTAAACAAAGCTAATCAACAATTGAAGAAAGGAAACTAGTGCTAAAATTGGTGTGTTAAAAAATCCTTCGTGAAACCGAAAGTATATTAGGAGAACACATTCAACGGTACGAGCAAAAATAAATAAATATAAAATGCATCCACTTTTGTAAATAAGCCCGGGTGAGTATGAAATTGTATTCTGTAACCAAAAACTAAAAACTATATTATGAGACAAATGAAGTCTAATCTGAAAACAAGTGTACAAAATTAACAGCTAAGGTTTCTACAATAATTAGCAAATCAATATGTACCAAAAATGTTTTCAATATTTTACCACAAGAAGGGCATAATGGCCAAGTTTCTCTCAAAAAGCTTTTACATATAGTATTTAAAGAAAACAGACGTAAAAGACCTGAATTACCGGAAAATATATTGGTAAAAATACAGATTTTTGAAAAAAAGTAATATTCGGTGATATAAAACACAGTTTTAATTCAGATGGTAGACAAATAGTTTGAAGAAAAAAATATGCAATCAAACAAAAAAAATTTATGTAGAACTATAAAGAACTATAAAATATGCGGATGGTAAAGTGGTGGTTTGGGGTAGTATGGCTGCAGAAGTGGGGTTGAAAATATCAATTTATTGACACTACAATAGAAAAATTTCAATATTTAAAGATATTACAAAATAATTTTCAAGCTAGTGTCGATAAATCGGGTTTGCAAGATGAATATCAGTTCCAGTAAGACGAGGTCTCCACGCCCAGTGCTTATATTTTGAAAGAATGGCTACTCTATCATATTCCAAAACAACTTCATACACAACTCCAGTTGTTCGATCTCAATTCTATAGAGAATTTGTTGCAAAAACTAGAAAGAAAAATAACACAAAGACCAATTTCCACTAAAAAAAGTACTGAAAACTATATTAGTAGAAGAATGAGACAAAATTGCCAAATCGACTACTCAAAAATTAGTCAAATTTATACCAAGGCAATTACAAATGGTGATAAATGCAAAGAAATATCCCACAAAGTATTTATTATGAAAACAAAGCAAAAATAGTACTTGTCTTTGTGGTGTACGAATAATACTTTGTCATGAATTTGTGTTATTATTTTGGTTTTCTCAGTTCTACAAATACAAATCAAGTTTTTTTTGGTTTTCTTGCTTGCTGATATCAATTCTAATGTATCACTGCATATAACAAAATTTATAAAAAAAAGATTGAAAAGTCATTAGTAAGAAATTTTGTAAAATTAGGAACGTTTTCTTAGGTGTACGAATAATTCATTGACCCACTGTATATGCAGTGTACTGATATTTGAAAATATTTCTTGAAAAATTATGGCAACACCCTCTAGTGATTTCGGTGTATAAGATATTGTTTGAAAAACTGTTGAATTTACAGTATTTGGCAATACAGCAAATAGTACGCATATAATAATCATTTTATTAAACTTCTGCTACAAAACCTTGCTGATTGAAAATTTAAAACATTTTGTTATAATTTATTGAACATCATACCACATTAAACCAAAAGTATACTACATAACTAGGTACTATATTACATAATTATTTTATTTCAACAGAGCTTTTAGAAAATCTTTAAGTGCACGGAGATAATTATTGTTATTATGTATAAAATTGAGAAGGCGGCAATACAATGGTGTTAGCAATTATTGCCTATAAAATATAATGATGCAATATTAACGGATGTCTTAAACCTGAATATAAAAAAATATTTTGTATATTAAGACAAACTTATCCAAAATACGAGTATAAGCAGCATCTCTGGAACTAATTATTAATTTTTCACTTATTAATTTGTGATAAAATAATTTACTCTAACAAACATTCTCAAAACTGCGAATTTATGGAAATATTCTTTCAGCGTATGAGATTTGTATATGTTAGGCCAAACCCTGATTTGGCCAATATTTGGCCTGATTAATTTCGATTTAGGCCTAAACTAGTTTAGTTTAGGTCAAATAGTTCGGCCAAATTCTAAGATTTCAGCCAAACTAGTTTAGCCTATAAAATTTTAAACTGTTTGACTGAAATCAATTTCAGGCCAAACTAGTTTTTGTTATGAGTTAGTTTTACTTTTTAATGTTATATTTTGGTATATTTTAAATTTTTCAATAGAATTAAATTTATTATAATAATGTGATAAATTTATTAACAATTACTTATTCCTACAACTAGAACTGGAATGGCATTTTGAGTTACATAAAAGTCCTTGACGTTTGCACAGACATTGATTATTTCCGCACGATTTCTTGCAATTGCATCTAACGTATCCTGAATTTTGCCTGTTGAATCAACTGCTGGCTCTTAAAGTTACCTCCTTATCTTGAGGTACATCTTCAAGCCTAATAAATTTTTCTGCGCATATATCGAACTCGGATCTTGCATATAACTGTTTCAGACGACCACTTTTGTACCCAATGTGTAAAAGTGATTTTCATCAACCGCCATAACCACCGCTACTATATTACGCAGACTTCTTTGCCTTGTTACATCTGGAATGGGCATGTGAATTGTCCCCAATTACGCAGGAGGATGAGACAATTACTAATTTCTTTCATTCTTTTGCTTGAGTTTGCAACGATTCTGCTGCTTGTCTTCTGGCCGTTGTAATTTTTTAATTGTGTCTCATTATTAGCAGTTTCCTGCTCACTTACTTCAAGATCCAATTCTTGATCGTCAGCTGCGTATTCCAAAACTTCATCAGAACTTTCCGGTTGTGTGAGAATTTGTTCTAACTCTTCCTCTGTTTGAATATTTACTTCGTTAGGAATAGATGTTGTCTTCAAGCCAACTCGGGGCTCTGTACCAAACATAGCCTTATAAGGAGACATTCTAATTCCTGAATGAAAATCCTGTTTTCATGAATTGAACAAAACGAAGACCTTCTGCCCATTTCTCTGTATTGTTATCATCCAACCATGTAGCCAACATATTTTCTATGTCCTGATTTGCTCTTTCAACGGAGCCTTGGCTTTGGCTATGCCGAGGTTTTCCATGTACTAATTTTAACCCAGGCTATAATTGTGTAAGTTCAATAATAACTTTATTGCAAAATTCCCTACCGTTGTCGGAATGCAAAATACATGGCGCTCCAAATGTAGTAAAAATGTCGATAATATTTTGAGCAACTTCTTCAGCAGTTCTCCTCTTTTCCTTAATTTCAGCAATAAACTTATCCTTCCATTCAGACATTGCGATATAATTACTATTCGTTATTCTAATTTTATGATCTAATTCGATAGTTAACTCTCTTATATAGAGTTTTTCATTTACCTCATTACCAATGTGGTAAATAAACTACCTACGTTGTAGTTTTTTTGAGACACCCTGTGTTCATCGATATTTTCTAGTAATATGACACCGCATCCCTTGTTCTAAAGTGAGGCGAATTCTTTAACACATAGTCAAGTGTGAAACAACCACCTAAGTGCACAGCATTTGCAACTGCTTATCAATTAAAAAATCACAAAATCAAAAAAGTCTATTATTAATTTAATACAGTCCACTAATCAGCCTGTTTTAAGTTAGGACCAACTAGTTTGGCCTGATTTCTATCAGGCCAAACTAGTTTAGCCGATTGTATCAGGCCAAACTAGTTTGGCCTATATGTTACTCAGGACAAACTAGTTTGGCCTGTTTTAAATTAGGACCAACTAGTTTGGCCTGTTTTCTATCAGGACAAACTAGTTTAGCCTGATTGTGTCAGGCCAAACTAGTTTGGCCTAGGCGAAACTAGTTTGGCCTGAAATCGGGTTCGGCCTGCAACATATATAAAAATTTGTTTAAAAATCAAAATTAAGATCTTAGTTAATGTTTTTGAGAACAAGAAATACAATGGAAAGATTGAAAAAAAAAAAAAAATTATTGTGTAATTATTCATTCATTCGCAACCAAAAAACATTATACAGCGTAACCCACAAGAACTCGGACAAACGTTTTTTAAAAAACGTTATACCCCATAGTTCTTAGAATTGGATTACTAGATTATTTTTCAGAAAAATTCAGTGATATTCGCGAAAAGAGAAAAACATGTTTGTCCGGGGTCTTGTGGGTCACGCTGTATATAATAATATAATATTTACTACCCCTAACATTTTAATCTCTTCTAAACCTGATGTCACTTAAAATATTACAAAAAATGTTATTTTAAGCGTAGTGCGCAAAGACATTTGTCCAAGAGTGGATGTGTATGTCAAATTATATAATAAATAATTTTTGGTATTAACAATAAATTAATAATTATTGTACATAGTTTCTTATAACTAATTGAAAATTGTAATGTATCTCTTACATGCAAAACAATAAAAGCTTTAATAAAGTTCTTATATGCAAAGCATCTATTAAAACTCAAACTATACTTAAAAATAGTAAAACTAACAATAACTTACAAGAACTAACTTAGGCTTTTAAAAATCCAATACATGGAAATTATAATTTGGTAATTGAATGTTTCAAAAAAGTTCAATGAATACTTGATTTGTGATGAACTTGATTGACAATGAAAGCTTGATATTACTAATTGATAATATTAATACTAAAATTGAATATTAAACTTATATTTTAGTTGATTAACTTTTAGTAAAGTAAACTTTATTTTTACTTCGCTTGAACTTAGTTTAATTAAACTTGTTGAAGTGTAATTGCGTTTTGTAATTGTAATATTTAATTAGATAAATGGAGCTGGTTCTAGGTCACGTTTAAGCAAAAATTTAAACTTTATTAATTGAAATTTAATTAAATTGAAGTTTAATTAAAAATAAATTTGCGGTTTTATAAGGTTTTTATTTAAAATTAAATCTCGCGGTGTTCTTTGAACCCAAAAACTGTTCTGACGCTATCGTACACCCACTTTTGATATCAATTTAATCCAAATTCTGATTTTGAAAAAGCTTTTAGTGCAGTTTGAATTTTATTAATTTAAACTTTATTAATGTACATACATGCCATCTAGGCAACATGCATCGTGTAGAGACAATCTAGTATTAAAACCATAACAACAATCAGCACCACAGCCACTCTGGTATTCATCGGCAAAATCCAGCAAGCAATCCGGAGAACTTTTTTGCTATCCACGTTTTGTCCTAGAGCCTAAATGATCAAGCTTATAACTTCGGATCACATATTCAAAGTATTTTGGTTTTTATTTTTGCTATATTCAGAGCATTTTAATCGCCAGATGAATAGATTAATATAATTCTAGGTTAATTATTTTTTTATACTTATTAATTTTAAGTACGATTGGAAACGTTAGCAGTAGTTAAAGAAAATACACAAACAACAATATCAGCAAAACAATACCAACATCAAAATAACAATATTAAACATAGAGGTGCTTATCAAAACTAGAGTTGATATAAAGAACATAGCAAGAAATAAGTAATAAACCCAATTTATTATTTTAATATGTATTTACAATTTTTTGTGTATTTATAATAGAAATTTAGTACGATACATACTACAATATCAGCGCCTAATGCCGCATTACAACAATTTCTCTTCTAGTACTGATTTAAACATAGTCTACAAATTTTACCTATTAAATATTTCAATTTCATTAAGTATTTTGTAAGCAAAAAGGAATTTTTTATCTTCAAAATGTTGATCATATAGTACATAAGTTTTGCATATTCTACTTCCAATTTTTAACTTTCTTAGTTGGATTATTTCTTTGTATGATATTGAATCCGTTTCCAATACAAATTACCAATATGTTTTCTTGTTTTCTTAATGTACTTTCTTAACATAAACTAATATTATACGAATATAAAGGAACTAGACATCAAACTACAAGTTGGTGTTCAATTATTTACAAATTATATTGGGGTAACGATTACTTTTCTCCGAAAAACTATAATTTCTGTTAAAAACACAAGAAAACCTATTATTAAACCAGTTAACCATATAATGAAAATACCGTATAAATGTTGCATAGTTAAAATAATTTTATAATTGTTTTTATGATTAACTGTATTATGCATATAATTAATGCGTAATATACCGCTTTCTACGAATCTGGTAATATATTCATCAAGAGTAAGTAAAAAATAATGTCCATTTGGTATGGCAACATGAAATTGTAATTTACGAACTCCCATTTCGTCGCTTATAAATGTAACATTCTTGAATTCGTTTGGTAAAAGTTGCTTCATACTATATTTTGCAGTAAAAGTACTAAGATTTTGAAATCGAGCTACTTGTATTATTACATCAGTCCGATTGTTGTTTCCATATAGACATTTTTGCATCAATTTCTTTAATATATGCTTTTTGAAATGTCCATCGTTTTGATACTGTTCCATTATTCCTGGAGAAGGAACCAACATCAATTTTGAATCAGCTAATTTTTCCATTGTATCAATCTTTGCTCCATACAAAGATTTGAATAGAACACTACTTAGCATACTTTGAAAAGCATTGTCAATATGCATTGTAAAAAATAAGTATAAAATTATAAGTATCTTAAAATGGTTGTTTTTGGGAAAAATCTAATAGCAACTGAAAAAATTAATGAGAATGCTGTTAAGACGCACTGAGAAAAGCATTGATATTTGCTTCTTTCACCAGATAAGCATTTTGATATTAAGTTCCATACCAAACTTTCAATAAGTATGGAAATTGTAATCAAGCACCACACATTTCTATGGAATATCAAAAATATAACTAACACGTTTGTTATCGGAGCAGGTCGTGGAACTATCCAGGATGCAAGATCAACATATATTAATTTACTGAAATCGTACTTCAAGTTTTCATCTATTAATCTGGATCCTTTCTCAAGCAGTACTATGTCGCTGCTGGTATTACTACTTATCTCTTGATTATATTTATATGTTTTAAATATTACAGAGGTTCCCAATTTCATTCCTACTAAATAAATAGTTTTGAGCACCGGTAGCACTTCAATATATAGAGGTAAATTTTGCTTAACGTCAGAGTAGGCATACAATTTAATAGTGCATCTACTGAAATCTTCCAATTGATTTATAAATACTTTATTCAGGTGTTGAAAATTGGAACAAGAAAATTGATCGATGTTAAAATATTTGCCACAATTATTTTTAGCGGCAAGTGGAAACCAAATGTATAAATTTGGATCAATCGATATGTTATGGTTTAGAACCATTATAACAACATTTTTTTATGTAATATTTCCATAGTAACTCAAATATATATTTCGTTTCTGTAACAGTTGATGCTATTATTAGATATCTACCTCTTGGGCTGTTTTTTGAATTCCATATATTGCTATAAAGAAATGAGTTGAAGGTATTGTTAAAATTGATTTCTTCTTGTAGATATATTATAAAATTATTAGTTAAGCCTAGCACCGAATTATTTAGGCCATTGATTGTAGAAATTAAAAAAGGACGGCCGAAGGTTCCTATAAAATTTGCTTTCAAATCTTCATCCATCACTACATGTATAGTGTCATTTTTTGAAAAAATCAAATCTATTAATTTGGATATACATATTTGTACTTTAGACAGTTTATTTATTATCAATGCATTTGAAACTGTAGATAGTATGAGGAGACACATCCAAGCTTTGAAAGTCATTTTACAAAATACTTGGTGTATGGTTCGATGTAAGCTGAAATTATAAAGAAATAGCTGTTCTATTATCCGAAACTTTATGATTTTTATGATTTATTAGAGAAGTTAGAAATACCATAATACAATTTATTCAAGTAATATAACACGCTATTCTAGAATAAAACTATTTAAAACACATTTAGATGGTAATCTATTAAAAAAAGGTTTTGTAAAACTTTTATAATTTTATTTCTTTTTTTAATATTTTATCTTAACTTTTGTAATTTTAAAAATTACGATTTAAATCCACTATAACCAAATGATGCTATTATTAATTAAGCTTTCTCTTGCTTAGCGCGCAATGCATGCATTTTTGCACATTTCTCTGGAATAATTTCTTTCGCACATAGTTGTGGATTTTAGCAGTTTTGTGTTCCAGTTGACACTTGCAGATATTACTTTTGTCCTAATCACTCTACCTCATATTATAAGTTTAATTCTAAATGTATAATAAGTTGTGAAATTATATGTTGAATAAAGTATTTTAAAAACTACAATTTTAATCCATTTTTAGAAAATGAAGTATTTTTACTCGAAAATCCTTCAATAATTATTCAAATCGTTTATGTTTGCATTACTAAATTTAATTGGGTAGCCAAGTTTGCTGAGAATCGTCTTCAGGTCTGATAAGTCAAATCCTTTAAAAATACTAGACATAATTGTGAATCTTCTATTTTAAATCGTATACAGTAGGTATTATAGTAAATAATTAATGTGCATTAATAGGAAAGACAATAATTTATTATAATATTTATTTAAATGAAAAGTTGCTCTTTAATGTCTCGTAAACTGTAGAATTCTTCTGATAACATTCTAATCGACCGTTTACTTTAAGCATGTAAAATTTTCTAACATAGCAAATTTTCAACATTTTAATAATTAGTAAGTGAGATAAGTTAAGAAAATTTTTAAAATAATGAACCAGATCGAAAATTCATACGATCAGGATCTTTTTGAGTTGCCATGGAATGCCTACATCGTATATTATGTATATTTCACAGAAATTTTAAGAATGTTCATTATCAAAAATAAAATAGAATAAATTAAAATTTAATAATTGGCTATTCTGTGCTCAGTTAAAAAGTAGAGTAATAAAATATTATATTTCAGCAAGTATACATTTATTTGCGTTTAATACACATTTTTAATTTATTTTTACTAAATATTACCAATTCCCCTAAAAATATAAGTACAGAAATAATTAAACCAGCTAACCATATAAGAAAAACACCATACAGGTGTTTAATACATAATTGTGTTCCAGCATAATTTTTTTCTTTGTCACTATTTCTGTAATTATGTATTAAACCTGAGAGTTTTACAAATAATATACCGCTTTCTGTAATTTTATCTATAAATGCATTCAAAACTGGTAAAAAATAATGACCATTTTTCATAGCAACAAAACTTAAATCTTAAAATTCCCGAATACTTGCAATAAAATCAACATTCTTTGTTATTTCATAAGGAATAAATTCTAGAATCATATTTACCGGTGCGGGAATGCTGAAATTTCTATAAAGTTTTACATTATTTACCAAATCAACATAATTTGTGAAACTTATTGGTTTTAATTTATTAACAATTTGTTAAAAATACTGCTATTATAAGTAATTTGTTCTTCTTTCAACTGTTCTATGTGGTGTGGATGAGCACAAATGGTTAATTTTGAATCTAAAAGTTTTTCGATAGTGTCGATTGGTGATCCATATAACGGCTTCAATAAAATACTACTCAACTTACTTTGAAATACATTATCTATTTGTATTACTAAAAATAGATATAATATCATAAGTATTCTTAAACGACTTGATTTTGGAGACGGTTTGATGGCAACTGAAAATATTAATGAAAATGAACTGATGATACACTTGGAAAATTGTTTATATATTTCACATTCATTTAAGTATCGTGCAATTAAATTCCAAGCTATTCCTGTCATAACAACACAAAATA
Organism: Lycocerus yunnanus; assembly: GCA_036346125.1. Taxonomy (NCBI): domain Eukaryota; kingdom Metazoa; phylum Arthropoda; class Insecta; order Coleoptera; family Cantharidae; genus Lycocerus; species Lycocerus yunnanus. The sequence continues at coordinate 195,580 of JARFIX010000250.1, forward strand.
TGATTGATATCCACGATTTTGTTTCAAATACCATAAATATTAGTCGAAAATTTGAAATTTCTCCAGGTCGAGGAACAAGCCAAGATGTATGTCTATAAATTTATTGCATTTCAAAAGTTGGTTTTAATTCTGAAAGTATGACTATAAATTATACGTTTTGTAAAATTTTCAAGCAAATTTAAACATTAAATTGTAATTAGCAAATTTTAAATAATGTACATCGAATCAACGGTAGGATCTTTTGAGTTGCCATGGAATGCCTACATCGTATATTATGTATATTTCACAGAAATTTTAAGAATGTTCATTATCAAAATAAAATAGAATAAATTAAAATTTAATAATTGGCTTTCTGCTGAAAGTAGAGTAAAAATATTATATTTCAGCAAGAAATTGTTGCGTTTAAACATTTAATTTATTTTTATAATTCAAATGTAAAAATAAAGTACAGAAATAATTAAACCAGCTAACCATATAAGAAAAACACCATACAGTATTAAAATAAGTCCCTTCATTTTTTTCTTTTCCATTAGTATGTTTAAACTGATTTAAGTGATTTAACGATATGTTCTACTATAAATATAAAAAAATTCAAACTGGTAAAATTATGACTTTTCATAGCAACAAAACTTCAAATCTTAAAATTCCGAATCATTGTAATAAAATCAATATCCTTTGTTATTTATAATAACAAATTAATCATATTTACTGGTCGGAATGCTGAAATTTTATATTTTACATTATTTACAAATCAACGTTAATTTGAAACATATGGTATATACAATTTTTTTAAAAAACTGCTATTGTAAGTAATTTTCTTTCAACTGTTCTATGTGGTTGATGAGCACAAATGGTTAATTTTGAATCTAAAAGTTTTTCGAAGTGATTAAATACCATATAACGGCTTCAATAAAATACTACTCAATTTACTTTGAAATGCATTATCTTTGATATAAAAAAGATATAATATCATAAACATTCTTAAATGACATGATTTAGGAAACGGTTTAATGGCAACTGAATATTAATAAAATGAACGATGATACACTTGGAAATTTTATATTTCACATTCATTTAAGTATCAATTAAATTCAAGTTACTGTATAAAAAAAAAAGTTGACATCCACGATTTTGTTTCAAATACCATAAATATTATAAAATTTGAAATTTCTCCAGGTCAGGAACAAGCAAGATGCTATGTCGTAGTAAATTGTCTATATTCATAGAGTTCGGAGGTTTCAAGTCTCTTGAAATGTATGGAGTATAAATATATCATCAGTGATATTGTTTAAAAGTAAAAAATCGTTAAACAATAAAGTTGCCTGCAATTTTCAGCAATTAATAAAATTGATTAACATCTCAAAGGTGATCTTCTTAATGACAATATCATGGATATCGATAAAACATAAAACTGAATTGTACATTTACTGAAGTCTTGTTTTGCTCAAAGTTGACTAATTGTTACAATCTGCACTGACAAAACGTTCAATAATAAATTTTATCCATTGATTTTTGATGCAAAATGGAGCCGTACAGAATATTATTGCATAACTTTTCGGATTTTGATTCAACTATACAAAAAATATGATATTGCAAAGCATTTAAAGTGCTCTACTCTGGACACAAATTTTATTAGTCTGAGTACAATAATATTACAAAATACGAAAAGGTTATATTTGAGATAAGCAAACGAACATAACACGCAAGAAATCTGAATTTGTCTCAGTAACCAATAAACTTCACAAAGATTGAAAATTGAAAAGTAGAATACAAAGGCAAGAATAAAAGTTGAATATACATTGTATCGTAAAAAACTATCCTCAGTACTAAGCAAACAGATTAAAACGAGAGTGAAAAGTATGCATGCACCAACTCTAACATTGAAATAAAATTATTGACAAAAACGTCAAACAAATGAACACATGTTTAAAATTATATGGATCATCGAATATTAAATTTACTAATAACTTTAAATTACTAACATAATCAATGCCGCATATACATAGAGCATAAACAAATTGCATAACCAACTCTAACATATGACATTTCGAAAATTTAAGCTAAAGGTGACTCAAATGTAAATGTTTTTAATGTATATAAAAAACATTACATTATGAGATTGTATTTGCTAATAAATAAATCAAAACATGTTGAAATTGATTTGAAAAAATGAGTACGACTTAAATTCAAACCTCAAGACCTAATAAACAGATATAAGTAACATAAAACGTATGTTAAATTGCCCTGTACAAAACTTAATTTATAAATTATGCAATAACCATTTCATTCCTAATAGAATCATCAAAACATTTACTTATTGTTGTAAGACAATTGTAAAATAATATAAAACTTGTTGATTGTATATTATGATAAATAATAGACCATTAGGATTAAAACCTTTATTACTCATTTTGGTTTTAATTCCAAGCATGCAAAGTTATATTTTGTAATAATAACGGAAATAATGTTAAGTAATTTTCCATTTAAAATTAAATAAAAATCGATGCAAACTGCAATTCTGCATTTCCACAAGATTCAATTCAAACATTGCATTATCCAGTAAAAAATTAAAAAATATATAGAAATGCGTATTTCACATATTTAATATTACCTACTACTAAAGTACTCATTTTATAGCATGAAATAGTTAGTTACTCATATTAGTTTAAAGGCATTATGCTGTTGTAGTATTGTTCTGGTTTGTAATAATTAAATCGATTTAAATAAATAAATTTTGGATAGTTTTAAAATTTTATTGAAAACTTTCAAAAATAACTTAAGCAATAATAATTTTGTTTTTTTGACCTTAATGGAAAATTTTATGCTCCAACACTAACATAGTACGTAATACATGTAATTGAAGCGTTTTACCCAAAGTAAATAGAGAAGCAAAATATTAAAGAAGTAATATTTTTCATGTACACTATTACATAAATACATATAATACAATTCTGTCAAGAACATCGCGACATTAGGTAACTTAATTTAAAAATTTTTAATGTTTTAAAATAATAGTTTATTTGAATAGCAGCAATATTTTAATTATTAACATCCCAGTTGACATGAGTCGACATTTTGAAATGAGGTTTGATAATGCCGAATTAGCAAAACTGGATACCCAATAATAATTTAAAAAATGCAAAAAAGACGTTGTTTTATTTATAATATTTAAATAATATTTGAATATAAGATTATAATGAATGAAATTAACTATATTGTTAATTTATCTATTTCGTTAAATCAACATTATTTGTTCAGAAGAAATGTACGGGGAAAGCATTAGTTGTTCTAATATTAAGAATAATAATATATTATGCAAACTACATTTAAATAATACAGTATGTAGATATCACAATCAACATTAAAATGGTTTTAATGTTATTCAAACTTAAATGTTATATGTATGTTTGTTAAAAGACTCGCATGAATAATTTATTACTACTATTAAAATTACATTCCGTCATCACTGCCATTTTTTCAGTAGCGATTACACATTCTAAATAAAGTAACGTATATAATACTGAATTTAATAATTTAAAGTTATAATGTCTAAAAAAATATTTATATATTTTATACTAATAATTTTAACGATTGTGTATGGATTGCAATTAGAAGAGCAATCTAAAAGTGAATTATGTGTAGCAAAATTACTAAAAGAATTCTTCACAAGTAATGACATAAATTTTGTGCTGGAATCACATTTCTCTACGAGCTTTATGCAAAATATGTCAAATCCAATAATCATAAACACCGTGGAAAATTTATACAACTTCACTAGAACGTTTAGTTATCATAATTATTTGATTTATGTAAGAAATGCTTCGAATTTAAACTTCACCATGGACGAGATTGTTAAAACTAGATTATGGAACCCTACAAATAGTCCAGGAGGAAGACATATAATCGTAACTAATTTTGTGAGAGAGCCCAAGCACGTTTTTCAAATTTTATGGAAGTATCACATCAGAAATGCAATTTTAGTGGTCTTAAATCAAAATCTTCAAATTTATCCAAATTTATACATTTGGCATCCATTTGAAGCAAAAAACAAGTGCGGACAAAACTTTATTGTGAATCATTCTCTGATTGTAATTTCAACGAAGCTAAAAAAATGATGGTGCATAGTTTTCAAGATTTTCGTGAATGCACGATTGGAGTCATTAGCTACCTTAAAAAACTTAACCTGAAATATACTACAGAAGCTTATCCTGTTGTAGCAATATTACTTACCGTCGTGAATATGATTGCTAAAAAACTAAAGGTAGCAAAGGTATCTTACTATAGTAACAGAGATAAGGTAGAACTAAATAATGTTACAAATGAGATCTTGCTAGATACCTACTTTTTACGAACAACTAATGCTTATACAGAAGACTACGATTTAAGTAAAACTGTATTTTATGATGTATATGCTTGGGTTGTACCTCGGCCTGTACCAGTAACAAACATGAAAGTAATCTTTCTAATATTTCAAGCATGGACGTGGTGTTTAATTTTATTATGTATTCTTATTACAAGCATCGTTTGGAATTTAAGTGCAAGTCGCCTGAACAAGAAAAGCAAGTATAAACAGTTTTCCCATTGCATTTTAAGCACATTTTCATTAGTGTTTTCGGTTGGCATAAGATTGTTGCCTTCGTCGTTTTGTCTAAGGCTGCTCATATTATCGTACTTAATTTTCATAATGCACGTCGACCTTGTATTTCAAAGTAAATTAAGTAGTGTTCGTTCCATACCCATATATGAACCTACTATTGACAATATGCAAAAAATTGAGTGGTTCGAATTTGAAAATACTTATCCACGAGGACGTCAGAAAAAGGTTTAAAACTGAAGAGATTTATAAAACCGGTTTTATGAAAACAATTGCTAGTAAAGCAGAGGTACTAGAATATTATAATTACACAGAATTGATTAAAAATATGGCTCGATATAAAAATTATACTACTCCAAGTGTAAAATATGTCACGATGAATTTTTTTCGTAACGAAGTAAAACTTCTTAATTTTATAGAAAAGGACAGTGGCTTTTTTAGAGTAGAAGTTATGGCTGTAATGAAGAAGGGACACTACTTTTTGCCTATTTTTAATGAATTTGTTGATAGATTAACAGAAGGAGGATTTTTATTCAAAGAATTATTTATAACTGACAATTTTAATGTGGATGGTGGTAAAGCTGCGTTTGTTTTACGAATGGAACATTTATACGGTTTGTTTGCTCTTTGGTTAAGTGGATTAACTATTTCTCTATTTGTATTTTTATTTGAAATTGTAGTATTTAGTAAGCGTGTAATATTTATTATAAATTAACTTTGTTATACTTATGTAACCGCAATGTTTGAGTATATTTAAAAAAAATTATTAAACAGATAACACATCGTTGATTTCCCATTATACTCTGAGAGGAAATGGTCAGAAACAATATCCGAAAAGTTTTTTTTAAGTAACTGTAGGCAGAAACAATGTCGTGCAATATGTATTTTAGATCTTAGAGTTGATCTTTAAGAACTTAATCCCTAAAGATCAACTTACATACTAGTTTAACTACGGCATACATAATTGGGTTTGGGTTGCCGAAAAACCTGCCAGTACCTTAATAATTATCAATTCGTTTACTTATTGGATCGGCATAATTTATGAGTTAAAAAATGTTTCGAAACCTATTATATTTTTTGTGTTTTAAATGAATAAAAGCTATTGTATAGCCTTGCGTGCAGACTAATTACATTCGCGGTTAAGATTTTCGATTATAGTAAATCCATTTAGAAGAATATTTATTACGCATTAAATTTGTAATTCTTAAAAGTGTTTGAATTGTTAGATACGATGGCTATCGCCATAAAAATATTTTTACATTTTACTCTTTTAAACATAAAAATGGTGCACGGATTTCACTTAGAAGATTTTTCGAAATCGGAATCATGCGTGTCCAAATCAATACAAACCTTTCTTTCCAGTAACGAAGACATAAATTTCATATTTGAATCAAAACTCAGAACATATTTTATTAAAAGTATTTCCGAATCCATTAGTTATTGCAACAACAGACAATTATTCCAACTTCACCAAAACCTTCAATTACAATAACTATATAATTTATACTAACGGTACTTCTAAACTAAATTCAATTTTTAACGGATTTCTCAGTAGTAAATTATGGAACCCACAAGAAAGTCCAAGAGCTAAGTACATCCTACTGATGCATTTTGTTGAAAAACCAAAGTACATTTTTAAATTTTTATGGAAATATCATATAAGAAGCGTTATAGTGATAGTACTGAATAAAAATCTAAAAATTTCTCCAAACTTATATATTTGGCTTCCATTTTCAACTAAAAACAAGTGCGGAAGAAAATTTATTGTAAACCATTTTCTTGACTGCAATTATAAACTGGCGAAAACAGCTTTAGATAACCGCTTTGAAGATTTTAGCGAATGTACTATTGGACTCCTAAGCCATAATATGAAACTTCTAAATTTTAAATATGTTTTGGAATCATCTCCTGCTACAGCAATTGTAATGAATGTTGTTAACTTGATAGGTAAAGCATTAAAAACAAAGATTGTTTATTACGGTAATCGAGATAAAAAAGAATTGAAAAATGTAACTAATGAGATCTTACTTGAAACATGTATTTACAGACCAATTAATGATAAATCTGCAGATTACGATTTGAGTAATATTGTTTATTTTGATATAGACACCTGGATTGCTCCTAGGTCTGTTTCAGTTACAAATTTGAAAGTAATATTTTTTCGTATTTCAAGAATGGACGTGGTCCTTAATTTTCTTCTGTATTATTTCGACAGGTATTCTTTGGAATTTACATTCAAAGCGCAAGAGCGAAGACAAATTATATAAACGGTATTTTCAATGCGTTTTAAGCACGTTTTCATTAATTTTTGCAGTTCCAATAAAAATTGCACCCAAATCTATTTGTCTCAGAATGCTTATGGCTTTCTATCTAATTTTCATTATACACATCGACACTGCATTTCAGACTAAATTAAGTAGTATTCTATTAATACCTTGTTATGAACCTCCAATTGATACTATGCAAAAATTATCCGACTCAAATTTAAAAATCCTCGTTTCTGAAGAACTAGCCGAAAAGATTAAATCAGAAGAAACTTACGGCAGCATCAGTTATTGTAAAAAGCTTACTGAAAAAATTGAAGTAATGGCTTACTTTAATTTTACTGATTTGATTAGAAATATTACACGCCAAAGAAGTTTTAGTACTTCTGTTGCAAAATATATGTTTATTAACCTTTTTCCTAATGAAGTAAAACATGTTAACTTTATAGAAAAAGAAACTGGAATGACTAGATTTGAAATTTTAGCCAGGATGAAGAAAGGGCATTATTTTTACCAATATTTAATTCCTTTCTTAATAGAATTATTGAAGGCGGTTTAATATTTCAGCAACTACCTAATTCTTTTATTAGTGGTTTTAATAATGATATGAATAATACAATAATTATATTACAGATGAATCACTTGTATGGTCTAATTATTATATGGTTGGTTGGCTTAAGTATTTCATTTATTATATTTATACTTGAAAATGTATTTTTCTATCACAGGATTGAGTATTTTACTTAACTAGCAAAATATGTTTTAAGAATAAATGTTAAAAATGAGTTAAAAAGGTTTTTACTACAAATACCTAAATAATGCTTTACTTTTAAGAAAATAATTTTTAGGTTAACTTTAATTAAACGTAAAATTAAATTTATTTTTGATTTAATTTCTTTATTAACTTGTATTATTGCAGCATTAAGTTCGAGCATGAAGTATGTCTTAAATTCATAAATTTAGTTATCGAATTTATTTAATAAATTAAAAATATTTTTATGATAAACCATGACTAATATCCGATTTATGCTCGATTTCTTCACCTAGAGAGATCTCTTAGATAATTATCTATTAGATAAATTAACGCTGTAACCAGTCAAAGCAGGATACTTTGTTAATTTATCTTATAGATAGATCATGTAAAGGATCTATTTAGGCGAAGAAATCGGGCATCTAGAGATATCTATTAGATAAATTAATGAAGTAACCAATCAGATAGCAACAAAACTAAAGTATCTGAAATGCGACTACTTACTTTGTTAATTCATATAATTTAACAATTGACTATCTAGTACACAGATGTCTCTTGGCGAAGAAAACGGGTATAAGTTAATCAGTTATATTGATTTGGTTTTTCTAAGTTAATTAAGTACAACAAATTCGTTTGGAAATCATATCTGTAATAATTGTGCTGTAATATTGGTAAATTATTGAATTTATAGAAAAGATGGGCATAATTTCCAAGCGTTCTGGCCCAAACATTGATTTTTGTTTTAATTGTAATAGACGTCTCGCGTGTAAACTGTTAATAAATTGTTTTCATTTGTTGTATTAAAAACTTTGTTGAAAATAATGCATACATACTACATAATTTATGTAGTAATATGTGCTGCTTTATGTGATTTTCAATAATATCAATTTAATAAGTTACCCATTTTTATAACACAATACAACTAGTATTACCTAAATTGTTTTGTTCTGATATACAGTGATAACTTACCTTCAAATCAGGATATGAAGTTTAAAAATAATGTTTAGAAAAAATATTTTTGTTTTTCATGTAATAATAGTTTTATCAATTCCAAGCGGTTTTCAATTGGATAAACCTTCAGATTGGCAAACATGTATTTCTAATATTATAAAAACATTTTTCTCCGATCAAACCGATATTCACATAATAACTGATGTACGCGTAAATATAAATTTTGTTGATTTAATTTCAAATCCATTAGTAATATCAACAGCAGATAAACTTTCACATTCCATCTATGCCTGCAGCAATAATTATATCATATACGTCCAAGACGATGTCACTTTGAAAGTAACAATGGAGAGATTCGTTAACAGTAAAATATGGCACTCGAAAAACAGCCCGAGAGGAAAATATCTGATTATCACATATTCGGTAAAAGAAGTAAACCATATCTTTAAATTTTTATGGAAATATTACATAAGAAGAGTTATTTTGGTAGTATTACATCAAAATCTTCGAATTACTCCAAAAATTTATATTTGGTTGCCATTTTCTTCTAAAAATCAGTGTGGAAAATTTTTTTATAATAAATCAGTTTTCGGGCTGCGATTATAAAGGAATTAATAGAGCTTTTCAGTTTCGATTTGAAAACTTTTCCGCTTGTACAATGCACCTATATAGTTTTGTAAATAGTTCTAATCTTAAAAAGGCATCAGATGTTTCGCCTGCAGTTGCGATGCTAACCAACGCTTTCACAATAATCGGTGAAAAGTTACAAACACAAGTATTGTATCATTTTTATCAAGATAAAGAAATATTAAATAATGTCACCAATGATATAGTGTTTGCTATACAAATTTCAAGAGATATGAAATCCTTTATGGAATATGATTTCAGCAATACCATTTATTATGATATATTTGGGTGGTTTGTTCCACGGCCTAATCAAATTATGAACTTAAAAATAATATTTCTGGTTTTTTAAAGTAAATTTATGGGCATCAATAATATTTTATGTAATTATGACGAGTTTTATCTGGAATTTAATTGCAAAACGTTTAACAGAATATGAAAAATTTAAGCAATTTTCGAAATGCATCCTCTGTACATTTTCGTTGCTATTTTCAGTTGCTGTAAAACATCTTCCTAAATCAACATATTTGAGGATCCTTATGTTATTATATCTATTTTTTGTAATGCATATCGATAATGCATTTCAAAGTAAGTTAAGTAGTGTACTTCTGAAGCCATCGTATGAACTAATTTTAACCCAGGCTATAATTGTGTAAGTTCAATAATAACTTTATTGCAAAATTCCCTACCGTTGTCGGAATGCAAAATACATGGCGCTCCAAATGTAGTAAAATGTATGATAATATTTTGAGCAACTCTTCAGCAGTTCTCCTCTTTCCTTAATTTCAGCAATAAACTTATCCTTCCATTCCAGACATTGCGATATAATTACTATTCGTTATTCTAATTTTATGATCTAATTCGATAGTTAACTCTCTTATATAGAGTTTTTCATTTACCTCATTACCAATGTGGTAAATAAACTACCTACGTTGTTTTTTGAGACACCCTGTGTTCATCGATATTTTCTAGTAATATGACACCGCATCCCTTGTTCTAAAGTGAGGCGAATTCTTTAACACATAGTCAAGTGTGAAACAACCACCTAAGTCACAGCATTTGCAACTGCTTATCAATTAAAAAATCACAAAATCAAAAAGTCTATTATTAATTTAATACAGTCCACTAATCAGCCTGTTTAAGTTAGGACCAACTAGTTTGGCCTGATTTCTATCAGGCTAAACTAGTTTACCGGATTCGTATCAGGCCAAACCTAGTTTGGCCTATATGTTCACTCAGGACAAACTAGTTTGGCCTGTTTTAAATTAGGACCAACTAGTTTGGCCTGTTTTCTATCAGGACAAACTAGTTTAGCCTGAATTTGTCAGGCCAAACTAGTTTAGCCTAGGCGAAACTATTTGGCCTGAAATCGGGTTCGGCCTGCAACATATATAAAAATTTGTTTAAAAATCAAAATTAAGATCTTAGTTAATGTTTTTGAAAAACAAGAAATACAATGGAAAGATTGGAAAAAAAAAAAATTATTATGTAGTTATTCATTCATTCGCAACCAAAAACATTATACAGCGTAACCCACAAGAACTCGGACAAACATTTTTAAAAACGTTATACCCATAGTTCTTAGAATTGGATTACTAGATTATTTTCAGAAAAATTCAGTGATATTCGCGAAAAGAAAAACATGTTTGTCCGGGGTCTTGTGGGTCACGCTGTATATAATAATATAATATTTACTACCCTAATATTTTAATCTCTTCTAAACCTGATGTCACTTAAAATATTACAAAAATGTTATTTTAAGCGTAGTGCGCAAAGACATTTGTCCAAGAGTGGATGTGTATGTCAAATTATATAATAAATAATTTTTTGGGATTAACAATAAATTAATAATTATTGTACATAGTTTCTTATAACTAATTGAAAATTGTAATGTATCTCTTACATGCAAAACAATAAAAGCTTTAATAAAGTTCTTATATGCAAAGCATCTATTAAAACTCAAACTATACTTAAAATAGTAAAACTAACAATAACTTACAAGAACTAACAGGCTTTTAAAAATCCAATACATGGAAATTATAATTTGATAATTGGATGTTTCAAAAAAGTTCAATGAATACTTGATTTGTGATGAACTTGATTAACAATGAAAGCTTGATATTACTAATTTATAGATACTAATTGATAATATTAATACTAAAATTGAATATTAAACTTATATTTTAGTTGATTAACTTTTAGTAAAGTAAACTTTATTTTTACTTCGCTTGAACTTAGTTTAATTAAACTTGTTGAAGTGTAATTGCGTTTTGTAATTGTAATATTTAATTAGATAAATAGAGCTGGTTCTAGGTCGTTTAAGCAAAATTTAAACTTTATTAATTGAAATTTAATTAAATTGAAGTTTAATTAAAAATAAATTTGCGGTTTTATAAGGTTTTTATTTAAATTAAATCTCGCGGTGTTCTTTGAACCCAAAAACTGTTCTGACGCTATCGTACACCCACTTTTGATATCAATTTAATCCAAATTCTGATTTTGAAAAAGCTCCCAGTGCAGTTTGAATTTTATTAATTTAAACTTTATTAATTTACATACATGCCATCTAGGTAACATGCATTGTGTAGAGACAATCTAGTATTAAAACCATAACAACAATCAGCACCACAGCCACTCTGGTATTCATCGGCAAAATCCAGCAAGCAATCCGGAGAACTTTTTGCTATCCACGTTTTGTCCTAGAGCCTAAATGATCAAGCTTATAACTTCGGATCACATATTCAAAGTATTTTGGTTTTTATTTTTGCTATATTCAGAGCATTTTAATCGCCAGATGAATAGATTAATATAATTCTAGGTTAATTATTTTTTTATACTTATTAATTTTAAGTACGATTGGAAACGTTAGCAGTAGTTAAAGAAAATACACAAACAACAATATCAGCAAAACAATACCAACATCAAAATAACAATATTAAACATAGAGGTGCTTATCAAAACTAGAGTTGATATAAAGAACATAGCAAGAAATAAGTAATAAACCCAATTTATTATTTTAATATTATTTACAATTTTTGTGAAATTTTTAATAGAAAATTTTGTACAAAACAATACAATATCAGCGCCCAATGCCGCATTACAACAATTTCTCTTCTAGTTCTGATTTAAACATATTTTAAAAAATTTTACCTATTAAATTTTTTTAATTTCATTAAGTATTTTGTAACAAAAAAAATTTTTAAACTTAAAATTTTTTTATCATAAATTTATATTCTACTTTCCCAAATTTTTAATTTCTTTTGGATTATTTCGATATTTGGGTCCCTTTCCAATTTCAAATTACCAATATTTTTCTTGTTTTCTTAAGTACTTTCTAAACAAAAAAAACTAATATTATACGAAATAAAGGAACTAGACATCAAACTACAAGTTTGTTCAATTATTTTAAAAATTATATTGGGGTAACGATTACTTTTTTCCGAAAAAATATAATTTCTGTTAAAACACAAAAAACCTATTATTAAACCAGTTAACCATATAATGAAAATACCGTATAAATGTTGCATAGTTAAAATAATTTTTTAATTGTTTTATGATTAACTGTATTATGCATATAATTAATGCGTAATATACCGCTTTCTAGATCTGGTAATATTAAATTATAATGTCCATTTGGTATGGCAAATGAAATTGTAATTTACGAACTCCCATTTCGTCGCTTATAATTTAAATTCTTGAAAATTTTTTTTTGGGGAAAAGTTTTCATCTATATTTTTAAAAGTATAAATTTAATCGAGCTCTTGTAAAATTTTTACCCCAAATGTTTTGTTTTATACTTTTGCCCTAATTTCCCTTAAATATAGCTTTTTGAAATTTTTTTCCCTTTTATATTTCATTCCTGGAAAGGAAAAAACATAATTTAATAATAATTTTCCATTGTAAAAAATCCTTTTCCATAAAAGTTTAATCCTTAAAATTTCTTTAAATTTAATAGCAAATTTAAAAATTTAAGGGATTTAAAATTATAAGTATTCTTAAAATGGTTGTTTTTGAAAATCTAATAGCCGAAATTTAATGAAAAATGCGTTAAGACCCCACCCGGAAAAATTAATTTTTTAAAAAACATTTTGATATTTTCCATACCAAATTCAAAATATAAATTTAAATTTTAACACCACAATTTTTCCTTTTGGAATTTTTCAAAAATTTTAAATCGGGTTTTTATCAAGGTCTGGAACTTTTAGGATTTTTAAAACGCATTTTTATTAATTTTAAATCGTTTTTTAAGTTTTTTCCCCCAAAATCTATCTTTTCTCAAGAGTACTAAAAGTGCTCTGGAACTCTTCTCTTGATTAAAAATTTATTATGGTTTTAAAAAATTTTTCGAGGTTCCCAAATTTTTCCTATAAATAAATGTTTTAAACCGTAGATAATTTTTGGGTTTTAAATTTTTTAACGTCAGAGTTTGGTAAATTTATATTTCGTTTTTTTTTTAAATTATTTATTATTGAATTTCCCGGGGTTTTTTTTAAATTAATATTGCAAAAAATAGTTGAAGGAAAATATTTTTTGGAGAAAAAAATTATTGTTAACCTAGACCAATTTTTAGGATTATTTAGAAATTAAAAAAAATTCCTTAAAATTTTTTTAAAAATTTTTTTATACTACTTTGGGCTTTTTTTAAAAAATAATCTATTTAAGGATGAATAGTATTTGAAGTTTTTTTTTAAAAATTTAAATTAGTGTTAGAAGAAATAAGCTTTTAAAGTATTTTTTAAAAAACGGGAGGTTTATTAAGCTAAATTTAAAAAAAAGTGTTTTATTTTGAAATTTTTTTATTTTTAATTTATTAAAATTGTACCTAAACAATTTATTAATTATCACCATTTAAATAAAATATTTAAAACACATTTAGTGGAATCTTTAAAAAATTTTGTAAAATTTTATAATTTTTTTTTTTTTTTTATCAATTTTGAATTTTAAAATTAATTTTAAAAAAAACCAAATACATTATTAATTTTTAAGCTTCCGGAATACATTTTCACATTTTTGGTAATTTTTTTAATTTGTATTTTAATTTTATTTCTTTTTTAATATTTCATCTTAACTTTTGTAATTTTAAAATTACGATTTAAATCCACTATAACCAAATGATGCTATTATTAATTCTTTTTGCTTAGCGCGCAATGCATGCATTTTGCACATTTCTCTGGAATAATTTCTTTCGCACATAGTTGTGGATTTTAGCAGTTTTGTGTTCCAGTTGACACTTGCAGATATTACTTTTTTCCTAATCACTCTACCTCATATTATAAGTTTAATTCTAAATGTATAATAAGTTGTGAAATTATATGTTGAATAAAGTATTTTAAAACTACAATTTTAATCCATTTTAGAAAATGAAGTATTTTTTCTCGAAAATCCTTCAATAATTATTCAAATCGTTTATGTTTGCATTACTAAATTTAATTGGGTAGCCAAGTTTGCTGAGAATCGTCTTCAGGTCTGATAAGTCAAATCCTTTAAAAAAACTAGACATAATTGTGAATCTTCTATTTTAAATCGTATACAGTAGGTATTATAGTAAATAATTAATGTGCATTAATAGGAAAGACAATAATTTATTATAATATTTATTTAAATGAAAAGTTGCTCTTTAATGTCTCGTAAACTGTAGAATTCTTCTGATAACATTCTAATCGACCGTTTACTTTAAGCATGTAAAATTTTCTAACATAGCAAATTTTCAACATTTTAATAATTAGTAAGTAGATAAGTTAAGAAAATTTTTAAAATAATGAACCAGATCGAAAATTCATACGATCAGGTCTTTTGAGTTGCCATGGAATGCCTACATCGTATATTATGTATATTTCACAGAAATTTTAAGAATGTTCATTATCAAAATAAAATAGAATAAATTAAAAATTTTAAAAATTGGCTATTCTGTGCTCAGTTAAAAGTAGAGTAATAAAATATTATATTTCAGCAAGTATACATTTATTTGCGTTTAATACACATTTTAATTTATTTTTTCTAAATATTACCAATTCCCCAAAATATAAGTACAGAAATAATTAAACCAGCTAACCATATAAGAAAAAAAACCATACAGGTGTTTAATACATAATTTTGTTCCAGCATAATTTTTTCTTTGTCACTATTTCTGTAATTATGTATTGAAAACCCAAAAGTTTTCAAAAAATACCCCTTTTTTGTAAATTTTTTTCCATAAAGCATTAAAAAATGGTAAAAATTAAAGAAATTTTATTGCAATAAAAGAAATTTTTAAAATTTTAAACACTTTCAATCAAAGAATAAACCGGTTTTTTAATAGGGGGCAAATTAAGAAAAGGTTTCCTATTAAAAAAGTTGAAATTTTTATAAATTTTACATTTTTAGCCCAAAAAAACATAATTTTAAAACACAAATTTTTTGAAATCCTTTTTAAAAAAAAAATTTTTTTAAAATTTGAAATTTCTTTTTGGGCGAGGAACAAGCCCAAAATGCTTGGTTTGTAAAATTTTTGCTATATTCATAGTTGTGGATAGCAGTTTGTGTTCCAGTTGACATGTATACTTTTGTCCTAAATATATCACCTCATATTATAAGTTTAATTCTAAATGTTAAACAATAAAGTTGTTGAATAAAAGTATTTTAATAAAATTTTAAATTTTAGAAACAGGTGATTTTACTCGAAAATCCTTCAATAATTATTCAAATCGTTTATGTTTGCATTACTAAATTTAATTTAGCCAAGTTTTGAGAATCGTCTTCAGGTCTGATAAGTGCAATAAACAAGACAATAATTAAATTGTGAATCTTTATTTTAAATCGTAAGGTATTATAGTAAATAATTAATGTGCATTAATAGGAAAGACAATAATTTATAATATTTATTTACATTTAAAAAAGTTGTTTTTAATGTCTCGTAAACTGTAGAATTCTTCTGATAACATCTAATTGACTGTTTTTAAGCATGTAAAATTTTCTAGCAAATTTTCAACATTTAATAATTATGAGTAAGAGATTAAGATAAATTTTAAAATAATGAACCAGATCGAAAATTCATACGATCAGGATCTTTGAGTTGCCATGGAATGCCTACATCGTATATTATGTATATTTCACAGAAATTTTAAGAATGTTCATTATCAAAATAAAATAGAATAAATTAAAATTTAATAATTGGCTTTCTGTTGAAAAGTAGAGTAATAAATATTATATTTCAGCAAGTATACATTTATTTGCGTTTAATACATATTAATTTATTTTTACTAAATCATTGTAAAAATATATGTACAGAAATAATTAAACCAGCTAACCATATAAGAAAAACACCATACATGTTTAATACAAATAATGTTCCAGCATAATTTTTTCTTTGTCACTATTAATTATGTATTAAACCTGATTTTAGTTTAATATACACGCAATGTACTATCTATAAATTTACATAAATTCAAAACTGGTAAAAATAATGACCATTTTCATAGCAACAAAACTTCAAATCTTAAAATTCCGAATCATTTGTAATAAAATCAATATCCTTTGTTATTTCATATGAGACAAATTAGAATCATATTTACCGGTGCGGAATGCTGAAATTTATAAAGTTTTACATATATTTACAAATCAACATTAATTTGAAACTTATTGGTTTATTGACAATTTTTTTAAAAATACTGCTATTGTAAGTAATTGTTCTTTCAACTGTTCTATGTGGTGTGGATGAGCACAAATGGTTAATTTTGAATCTAAAAGTTTTTCGAAGTGATTAAATAATCCATATAACGGCTTCAATAAAATACTACTCAATTTACTTTTGAAATGCATTATCTGTTGAGATAAAAAAGATATAATATCATAAACATTCTTAAATGACATGATTTAGGAAACGGTTTAATGGCAACTGATATATTATATATGAAATGTAACGAAGAGATGATACACTTGGAAATTTTATATTTCACATTCATTTAAGTATCAATTAAATTCAAGTTACTGTTATAATAAAAAAAGTTGACAAAAATCCACGATTTTGTTTGCAAATACCATAAATATTAATAAAATTTGAAATTTCTCCAGGTCTAGGAACAAGCAAGATGCTATGTCGTAGTAAATTGAAACTATATTCATAGAGTTCGGAGGTTTCAAGTCTCTTGAAATGTATGGAGTATAAATATATCATCAGTGATATTATCAAAAGTTTAAAAGTAAAAAGCATCGTTAAACAATAAAGTTGCCTGCAATTTTTCAGCAATTAATAAAATTGATTAACATCTCAATAGGTGATCTTCTTAATGACAATATCATAAGGATATCGAAAAAACATAAAACTGAATTGTACATTTACTGAAGTCTTGGGTGTTTGCTCGACAGTTGACTAATTTTGTTACAAGATCTGGCACATGACAACGTTCAATAATAAATTTTTCCCCATTGATTTTTGATGCACCGTACAAATATTATATCATAAACTTTTCGGATTTTGATTCAAGCATACAAATTTTATGATATTGTAAAGCATTTAAAATGCTCTTGACTTCCTGGACCAGAGATTTTATTAGGTTCTGACTTGCTACAACTATGAACAGAGTTTAGACGGTTATATTTGCAGATGATATGCAAACGATCATAACATCGCAAGAAATCTATATTTGTCTATTAACACAAATAAACTTCACATGTTTGTTATAATGTGATGACGTGGAGAATACAAAGGCAAATGAATATGTTATATCATTTATGCGTAGAAACATCTTGTTAGTATCTGAATGGCAAACAGATTTGAAACGAGAGGTGAAAAGTATGCATGCACCTGGAACTATTTTGAAAAAAATTATGACAAAACGTAAAACAAGATTGAATACAGTTCAAAATTATTTATGGATCATCGAATAATTTAAATTTACATAATAACTTTAATATTACAAACCATAATCAAGCCCATATTACATGGCATACAACTATTGTCATAACCAACTCTAACATTGACATTCTCGAAAGATTTCAAGCAAAGGTGCTCAGAAATGTTTTTAATGTGTAAAAAAATTAATATAATTATATTGTAATGCTTTATATAAACAAAACATGCAAATTGATTTGAAAAATGATTTTTGTTAAATTCAAACCTCAAGACCTAATAAACTTAGTATAAACTTTTAATTGCCCTGTACAAAACTTAATTTATACATGTTTGAATAAATTTCATTCTAATAGATCTAAAACATTTACTTATTGTTGTAAGACAGATTGTAAATATTCTGGGTAATGATAAATAATAGACCATTAGGATTAAAACCTTTTTATCTCATTTTGCGTTTTAATTCCAAGCATGCAAAGTTATATTTTGTAATAATAACGGAAATAATGTTAAGTAATTTTCCATTTAAAATTAAATAAAATCGATGCAAACTGCAATTCTGCATTTCATAAGATTCAATTCAAACATTGCATTATCCAGTAAAAATTAAAAATATATAAATGCGTATTTCATATTTAATATTACCTACTATACTACTCTTGATATTTTCCAGCATGAAATAGTTAGTTACTCATATTAGTTTAAGGCATTATGCTGTTGTAGTATTGTTCTGGTGTTGTAATAATTAAATCGATTTAAATAAATAAATTTTGGATAGTTTTAAAATTTTATTGAAAACTTTAAAAAAATAACTTAAGCAATAATAATTTTGTTTTTGACCTTAATGGAAAATTTTATGCTCCAACACTAACATAGTACGTAATACATGTAATTGAAGCGTTTTACCCAAAGTAAATAGAGAAGCAAAATATTAAAGAAGTAATATTTTTCATGTACACTATTACATAAATACATATAATACAATTCTGTCAAGAACATCGCGACATTAGGTAACTTAATTTAAAAATTTTAATGTTTTAAAATAATAGTTTATTTGAATAGCAGCAATATTTTAATTATTAACATCCCAGTTGACATGAGTCGACATTTTGAAATGAGGTTTGATAATGCCGAATTAGCAAAACTGGATACCCAATAATAATTTAAAAAATGCAAAAAAGACGTTGTTTTATTTATAATATTTAAATAATATTTGAATATAAGATTATAATGAATGAAATTAACTATATTGTTAATTTATCTATTTCGTTAAATCAACATTATTTGTTCAGAAGAAATGTACGGGAAAGCATTAGTTGTTCTAATATTAAGAATAATAATATATTATGCAAACTACATTTAAATAATACAGTATGTAGATATCACAATCAACATTAAAATGGTTTTAATGTTATTCAAACTTAAATGTTATATGTATGTTTGTTAAAAGACTCGCATGAATAATTTATATACTATTAAAATTACATTTCGTCATCACTGCCATTTTTTCAGTAGCGATTACACATTCTAAATAAAGTAACGTATATAATACTGAATTTAATAATTTAAAGTTATAATGTCTAAAAAAATATTTATATATTTTATACTAATAATTTTAACGATTGTGTATGGATTGCAATTAGAAGAACAATCTAAAAGTAAATTATGTGTAGCAAAATTTCTTAAAAAAATTCTTTTACCAAATAATGACATAAATTTTGTTAAAAACACATTTCTTTACGAGCTTTATGCAAAAAATGTCAAATCCAATAATCATTTAAAGTGGAAAATTTATACAACTTCACTCTTTTGTTAAAACATAATTATTTGATTTATTTAAGAAATGCTGAATTTAAACTTCACCATGGACGAGATTGTTAAAACTAGATTATGGAACCCTACAAATAGTCCAGGAGGAAGACATATAATCGTAACTAATTTTGTGAGAGAGCCCAAGCACGTTTTTCAAATTTTATGGAAGTATCACATCAGAAATGCAATTTTAGTGGTCTTAAATCAAAATCTTCAAATTTATCCAAATTTATACATTTGGCATCCATTTGAAGCAAAAAACAAGTGCGGACAAAACTTTACTGTGAATCATTTCTCTGATTGTAATTTCAACGAAGCTAAAAAAATGATGGTGCATAGTTTTCAAGATTTTCGTGAATGCACGATTGGAGTCATTAGCTACCTTAAAAAAACTTAACCTGAAATATACTACAGAAGCTTATCCTGTTGTAGCAATATTACTTACCGTCGTGAATATGATTGCTAAAAAACTAAAGGTAGCAAAGGTATCTTACTATAGTAACAGAGATAAGGTAGAACTAAATAATGTTACAAATGAGATCTTGCTAGATACCTACTTTTTACGAACAACTAATGCTTATACAGAAGACTACGATTTAAGTAAAACTGTATTTTATGACGTGTATGCTTGGGTGTACCTCTCGTACCAGTAACAAATATGAAAGTAATCTTTCTAATATTTCAAGCATGGACATGGTGTTTAATTTTATTTTGTATTCTTATTACAAGCATCCTTTGGAATTTAAGTGCAAAACGTTTGAACAAGCAAAGCAAGTATAAACAGTTTTCCCATTGTATTTTAAGCACGTTTTCATTAGTGTTTTCGGTTGGCATAAGATTGTTGCCTTCGTCGTTTTGTCTAAGGCTGCTCATATTATCGTACTTAATTTTCATAATGCACATCGACCTTGTATTTCAAAGTAAATTAAGTAGTGTTCGTTCCATACCCATATATGAACCTCCTATTGACAATATGCAAAAATTGAGTGGTTCGAATTTGAAAATACTTATCCACGAGGACGTCAGAAAAGGTTTAAAACTGAAGAGATTTATAAAACCGGTTTATGAAAACAATTGCTAGTAAAGCAGAGGTACTAGAATATTATAATTACACAGAATTGATTAAAAATATGGCTCGATATAAAAATTATTCTACTCCAAGTGTAAAATATGTCACGATGAATTTTTTTCGTAACGAAGTGAAACTTCTTAATTTTATAGAAAAGAACAGTGGTTTTTTTAGAGTAGAAGTTATGGCTGTAATGAAAAAGGGACACTACTTTTTGCCTATTTTTAATGAATTTGTTGATAGATTAACAGAAGGAGGATTTTTATTCAAAGAATTATTTATAACTGACAATTTTAATGTGGATGGTGGTAAAGCTGCGTTTGTTTTACGAATGGAACATTTATACGGTTTGTTTGCTCTTTGGTTAAGTGGATT